>JADBJO010003344.1:255000-325000 GCA_016801955.1 Conus betulinus | reverse complement strand
ACTTGTACACAGAGGGTGGGGTGGGGGAACATAATGTGGACAAAGGAAAGGAAGTGGTCAGTGGAAAAAAAAAAAGGGGGGGGGGGGGGGGGCCACTGCAAGTTAATGTGGTTTGAGTGGGTGTGTGATTTTTGTGAAATATATAGTGGGTTGTTGTTGAGGTGGTGGACAGGTGTAATCATGTAGTTGTGTTAGGATGCTGGTGATATGGGGGTGAAGGGAAAGAGCGGGGGTGTTAGTGGGGCAGTAGGGCCAAACGCAGTAGTAGTAGAAGCGCTAGAGCTCGTTGAAGGACCAGCAACCAAGTTTTTTTTTTCAGAGCAAAAACTTGTTGATGTACTAGTACTTGAGGCTTGCCCACTGTCATGATCATTCAAAAAAAAAAAAAAAAAATTTAAGGACACTGCCGCTGTAGCACTCTTCTTCTCCAAGTCTGAATGTTTCTTCCCTTTTTGGTGAGTTTGAAGGGCTTTTTCACCCATTTCCCCAAGCTGAAACCCGTTCTTACAAAAACTACAATAAGAACCGATATTTGTCCAAGATATCTCGGCGAAGCCAGAGTTTATATTCAGATTTATCAAGCCACAGATCTTGGAATAAGCACTTCCTCATATCTCTGAGTGAAACTGGCGAATTCTTATAAAGAAACTCTCAATGAAATGTCAAATTTCGTTGAAAATCGAACCGTGGTCTTGCTTCGTTCAACACATGGAAAATCCAAGATGGCGGACAGCACAATTACTTTGTCGTGGAGTTACTTCCCTTGAACGACTTTACACCATGATCGATCGGTACTGATTCGGCTTTTACCTATTATGAAAATCGGTTTTTTGTTCTCTTTTCTGATCATTCTTCTTTGATTTTTTGTTGTTGTTGTTCCACAAAGGTTTTTTTTAAAGATTTTTTTTTTTTTTTTGAGGCTGTTCTGGTTTTAGGGCCTTTAGGGCCTCCAGCCTCTTCATTCCGATTTTTAAGGCCTTTTAGGGGCCCCTATTTTTTGCCTAAAAAGGTTAGGGCCTTTTAGGGCCCTGTGCGAACCCTGTATATATACACGCTCATGCTTTTGCATGCATGTATACAAGTATTCTCACTGCACTGGTACCAAACTTTGTTTTAAATGTACAGTTTTACCCCCAAGCAGAGGGGTGGTTTCCACTGCAGATGGCACAAGGGGCTAGTCCATGGCAAGGCCTTTCACCAACTGCTTAGCTGCATATGCCACAAATCCCCTCCCCTGAGCCCTGTCGCGAATGTGGCTAGATTTCTAACACTGAAAACATCTCATTGGGGACAGGACATAGAGGTCAACTGACACCCAAGGAGTCAATTCTGACGGTCTGTGGAACAGTGTACAAAAAGTTAGAAAAAGACTGTGGCAGCTCAATCCAAGCTTTTCCAAATTGTCACACGGCAATGTGGTGGATGATCTTAAGAAGACCACAGGGAAAAGATGAATGTGGTAGAGAAGATCTGAAGAGGAGAATATAACAGAAAAAATCCATTTAGGCAGAAGATATAACAGTAAAAATGCAGGCAGCGATTTACCTGTCTGAAACGGGGGGACCCTATCAGGGGCATCAACTCCAGCCATGTTGTGCTTAGACAGTCAGCAACATGGCTATGCAAGCCTAGATGCCCTTTCAAAAACTAGCCTTCCATTCAAGTAAAGATGCCCTCATCAGCACAGCCGTGGGGATTACGGACCTTGCAAGCCCTTCAACCACGGCAATTGCAACCCCTGAGGGCAGCTGACCGTGATTTCTAACTTCATCATGTCAGCTGTCAATGATGATCTCTCTTCATGTTTTCTCAAAACTGAACTTACTTCTGCACAAAAGTCATAATGAAACAATCCATTATCTACAGCATTTGTTAGATTTCCAAACACATCTGCTATTTCCATGAAATTCAAGCTGACTGTGGTGTCAGGGTTCAAATGCAATTCTGGCAACAAAATTCAAGTTTTCAAGGATATTGGATGTACTATTTATGAAGACTTTTCAAGTAACACACTTTACTGTAACATATCCGGTAAAAAAAAAAAAAAAAAAAAAAAAAAAAAAAGCAAAACAAGTCTGCTTTGTATCCGATATAAAAAAAGGAGAATAAGTCTGCTTAGCTACTATTTTTGAGAATCTGGTTGGCACGCGACCTTCTGACCCTCTCCTCCCACTTGTCCAAGAAAGTATATTTTGGGTTTTGTTTGCCTGCCTTTCTTTCTTAATCTTGTGCATTTTTTTTTTTGTAGATTTTTCATTGAGATGATATGTATTTCTAATCACCCATCTTACCTACACACTTTTGTTGAAACTCTGGTCACTGACTACTTATTTGTCTTGATCCACTTGAAAGTTGCTGTAACTAATTTATCATTTTATGTCTATTTCTAACAAACATATTAATGACTGAGAGCTGGGGGCAGATATTCTTTCATTTAAGGTGAGCATTTCCATCTATCCACTACCCTTTTGCACTACCTGATGATTGTTTGGACAAATAAGCATGAGAAAAAGGAAAGTATAGATCATTGTAAACAAACAAACAAACAAACAAAAAACAAAAAAATTGATCTGGGATCTGAATGCCTAGCAGAAATAAGGCACTTGTCTAGACAGGTAAGTATATCCAACGAAAAATAATTTTCAGTAAATCTTCACGAATCTTAAAAAGTTTATGTAATTAACCTGCCAAACATGAACGAACATATCACAAGACTTGTGATCCGTTTGTTCATGTTTAGCGGATTTATTACATAAACATTTTACGATTTGTTAAGATTTCTGCCTGCAGTCACCCCACTTTGTAACTCACTTTCAGCAACAAAATTCCTTTTGCTTGTTTATCTGTTCCCCCTCCCCCTCGCCACCATATTTCCCTTTAATTCATGCTCTTTTTTTTCGGAAATAGTACAATTAAGAAGAAAATGACAACTTCATGCCAAGATCTACAATTATTGAAAATTACCAAAATTAGTAATGGTTGGCTATTATGGTCATGCATGTTAGCTGAAGATATAAACCAACAAGTAGTGGAGGGTGAGGGGTGGAGGAAAGAAAATCAAACAGAAACAGTCACGAACATAAGTTGTGAACATACATCGAAGACATCTTGTTCTTGAGCTTGGAAAGGAAGACCCCTCATATGGACAGAATGCCCAGTCTTGCTCTATATTGACTGCCAGGGCCACCACTTCCGCGAAGGTCATCAGAGAATCGCCCTCTCATTCCACCACGTCCCCGACCTCCATAGCCAAAGCCACCGCTATTGTAGTCATCATACTCGTCATCAAAGAAACCTGTTACAAAAGGCCCAATATGCACAAGTCAAACCTTAAAAATTTTTGAAGATCTCAGCTTTATGAACTGATATTTTCTCTTTTTATTCAATCAGGCAATACAGTTGGTAGGTACTCCAAACCTTCTTTTATGACAAAGAGGCAGCATGCTGTTGGTCCCCATTTAAGTGTTATTTTCTACAAATATTTATCAATTAATCAAGAAGAAAAATACATCTGACAAAACCTGTTCTTTATCTTTCATTTCCATACACTGTCTTTTGTATTTTTGATGGTGAGCATATGTACGCGTGTGCTGAAAGTTTGCGCTGTTACCAAGTAGCTGTGAGCGTCGGCCACCATACGCGCGTCTCGCTCCGATCACTGCCTTTGATCATCTGCTATGCGCTTGGCAGGACCGTTAGTAGTTTTTTTTTTTAAAAACAGTATGCTAAACAGGAAGACAAGTAATTCCCACCAAGTTTCATACGCGAAGTGTAGGCACAGATTGAAAAATTCAGAGTAAAAAATCGTTTAAAAAACTTTTCATGTAAAATTTCCTGAATAAAACCGCGAGCTCCATTCATACTTACACACACACTCGCGCAAATCTTCAGGGTTTTAACTACAACTGAATAACAATTTTAAGTTTGTCCATTGAATTCCCGCCGAGCGCAAAGCTACAAAACAAGCTGTGGTGCAGCTTCGACGTCAACTCGAAAATCAAAATGGTGCAACTACAAGACGGCATGCGACCCATAAATGCTCAACAGATCTTTTGAATATCGACAAGTGATCTTCAAACCACGCAGCTCCAGCTATTTTGAATGGTAAGTTGCTACCTTTTCTGACAGTTTTACATCATGATTTAACTATATTACTGTCATGTTTTTTTTTAAGATTACTTTGTTTTTGTTTGGCGACTGAAACATCAGACCAGGGTAATGGTGGGGTCGTGCTGATGAGAGGAGTATGTGCTTAGTGTTTTACACCAAATTAAAACTCCTGCTTAGATTTTATGTATATGTTACTGATGTAGTTTGTATGACTTCAAGGTTATTTTCTGTCGATTTTTTTTTTTTCCCACCTGATCTTTCCTGTTTGATTTAAATATCAAATTTTATTAGGTCACATGACCTTGCCCACCAATGCTTTTGGGGCCCTATGTCGAATGAACAACTGAAACTAGCGCAGTAGCAGTAGGAAAATGTATAGAATATTAATTTTGTGCTTATATTTCCTTTATCAAATGAATGAATCAGTGATTTAAAAAAAAATTGTCTAATGTATTCCGTTGTCATTGGCGGTGATGGTGATATGTGTATTATACATGTGTGTGTGTGTGTGTGTGTGTGTGTGTGTGTGTGTGCGCGCGCACGTGTGTGTGTGTGCATGTGTGTGTCTGAATGAAATGGATTAATTATCATAATGATTTATCATGAATGAATGAAACCCAAACTCAATTTATTTTTACTTTTAGGGGGGGGGGGGGGGGGGGGTGGGGGGGGGGGTTACTCCGAACTGTGCAGTTAAAGTCTGCTACAACGAGCCTTGTTCTGGTCAACATATTACAGACCAATCAAAAAGCAAGGCACTCAAGTGCACCGAAAGACTAGAAGCCCTACACAAACTTCCTCTCCCTGACTAAGAGGCAGTGGGCTGTCAACCCACATTCAACCATTACTTTCTCCAAATGTTTGAAAATCAATCAAAAAATGAAAATACACCTGACAAAATCTGTTATTAATCTTTCATTTCCATACACTGTCTTTCATACTTTTGATGGTGATTGTGTGTCAGCGTGTGTTGAAAGTTGGCACTGTTTACCAATTAGCTGCAAGCCTTGGCCAACATATGCGCATCTCACTCCTGTCCCCTTCTTTGGTTTTCTACACTGAGCTCGTCAGGATATTTATCAATTCTAAAAATAATATGCTAAGAAGAAAGAGGAGTCATCCACACGTTGTTTCAGTGTTGGTATCGATTGAAAAGTTAAGAGTAAGAAATAAGTCTGAAACTTTTCATGGTAAATTTCCAAAACAATTATACACTCGAGCAATCAGGCTTTCAACTACAATTAAGAAAACTTTTAAGTTTGTCCGTTCAATTCCTGCTTGTAAGGGGGTGTGGGATGAGGGTAAAAACTAAAGGGCTGAGTGTATTAAGTTTGTAATGACATTGTTATATTCAGTATTTCTTGGCAATCATGTGTATTTAGTTATTCAGTTTGTAATGACATTGTTATTTTCAGCATTTCTTGGCAATCATATATATAAATTTCACTAATATATGGAAAGCACAGGCATGGGAGAATCAGAGCGGAGTGAAGGAATGGGAGTGGGAGAGGAGCGGTGAGGGGATTGGGAGGAGGAAGCAAAGTTTCTTTCTTTTTAATCATCTGAGCATTATTTTTGATACAAATGTCAATCGTATGTCTTCATAAGATCATACCAAGCAGAGATATTTAATTTGTGTGCGTAATGTTTTATATGGCACACAGGAAGTTAGGTAAAAGGGTGGGGGTGGAGGTGGGGTGGGGTGGAGGTTGTGTCGACATGCTGAAATGTCTTCTAATTAGATAGATCTTGTTATCCTGATCATTCTGATTTAAGTTACATGTTTGCATGTCAATTGAAAGCAAATATATGTCATTTTATGACTTGTTTTGATTGCCAATATGGAAAAAACCTAGTCAAATTGAAGATTTTGGCACTTTTAAAAGTGTGGTATTTAGCTGCATTTACCCGAGCTTAGTTACGTCGAAAACCATCGGCAAGCTCAGTTTGGGAAGACTGGGACCACACAGTCGAGTTTCATCCACTTAATGGATGCTTTTTCTGAGAGTGTTGCTCAAATTTCCTGACCAACACTGCAGGTGTCTGTATCTCTCGGGCCTGGTTGACGCCGGATATATTATGAAAGGAAGCGTAGAGTACAGCCCTGTCATGTAGTCTCAGACCGAAATGGAAATCCGTAGCATCATCTTAATCATCCTCATTCTCATCGATCAGCATTAAAAAAAAAAAAGTCTCAAATTCTGTGGCCCTTCATGCCCTGCTCTCATGGTGACCTCAGTTTCGATGTCCTCTCCACGTCTGTGGCCTTGGTTTGGTTCCGTCGGGTCACCGGTATCGGCGAGTCCATGGGGGCTGTCGTTGGGACGGACGTGGTGGCGCCCTCCGGAGGGAGAGCTCACTCACGCCGGCTCCGCGACTAAGCAATTATTGTCGTCAGTAGGGGGCTTAGTAGGTGGTGTCCTGCGTATGTTAGATCAGAACAGGCGCCACTGAACACCACTGAAGTGACTCGGCAGCAGTGCAGTGTCTCCTCCGGTGGGTTGCCTCTTGACGACTTGATATTGACTGCTCCCTGTGTATTGCCGGTGCCGGGGCTGCGGCGGGTTTGAAGAATGTCACATGAGTCATTTACTCGGGAACAAAAAAATCTTCTTCAGAACTTTCTTCTGAATCGTTGTTTCATCACATCTCGAATCTCATCCCAGTCGAAATCTAGGTCACTCTAAGCTTCATTACCCAGCACTTTCACAAAGTCTTATGCCATAAATCCTACAAATCACAGTATCTTCATCACTAAATCTCATTATAGAACGGCAGAAATCAAGGTTAGCCATGGTGAAAAACGGCACTTCAACCACAAAACTTTAAAAATTCATAACTGGAGGACCACGGCACGTATCGACTCACGGTTTTTTGCAAATGGAAGTAAATGGCTACAGGAAGAAGGAAGTCACGTTCTCGCGAGACTTCCTTTTCTACGAGAAACATGGCGGCACCCATTGTTGCCGCATGTTTTACCGGGCGCTGGCATGCGCTCAGCCTTTTGGCTGTGTGATTTCCAGTCGGGCGCTAGCGGGCGCATGCTTGTCAAGAGAGTTAAGGGGAATTCCGACTGCCGTAAGAAAATATTTAGAAAATAATAACTTCGCTCCTAATTAAGCTACAAAGTTCATATAATTTTGTTTTAAGTTGTTCTAAAACTCCTGACTTATTCAAAACGACAGTCAAAACACTTTAAAATTTACTTTGGAGTACCTACACTTACACACAAATCTTTATATTTCAAAATATGTGGCTCATAAAGTATACTTTTTCACTGGATTTAGTCTATGTGGACTTTGTCATTTCTCATTATTATTTCAGTGCAAGTTCAGGAAGTGGAAACAAGAAAATTACAAATCTGCTTACCTTTGACATTCCTGCCACCACGACCTCTATTGTAGCCCATAGAGCCACCACCTGGACCCATAGAACCTCCACTGAAACGATCCCCACGATCGTAAGGACCTGGTCGACCCATAGATCGGAATCCTCTGTCACGGCCAGTTACTGCTTGAGCTTCTGCCAGACAGCTCTTGAAAATTTCTATGTACCTGTAATATTACAGAATCAAGGATTAATCTCTTTCAAATCAGTGAAGTGAAAACTATGTACCTGTAATATCACAGAATCAAGGGTTATTTCTTCCAAATTACTGCAAAAGAAAGCATAAACAAAAAACAATTATTGAGGTCTAATCTAAAATGTTGAAAATCTGAAGGAAAGCTTATGCACCTCCAGCCAAAATGTCTTCTTTACCTCATGTATTAGTATGAAATGTACAACACATATTACACACACACTCATCCCCCCCCCCCCCCCCCCCCCCCCCCCCCCCAATCACTCATCATTTCAAAATGCAGACCACTTAATATCTGTCAACTAAAAAGTTCAGAGCATAGAACCCTTAATATTTACTAACTGCCAATCGCAGAGAGTAAGAACAGTTAATATTTAACTTCAAATTCCAGAACATAGACATTCTTTACCGGTTAATATTTATCTACTGTCAATCTCAGAATTCAGGACATCTTTTATCAACCGTTGCTCTCAAAATGTAGAACAGTTCACACGGTCACATCAGAATCTACAGTACTTTACTGATTCAATTTAGTTCATGTTATCTTTAGCTAAGCTGACCACAAGGAGGCATGAGGAATATCTATGAATGGTCATATACATTGCCAATCTCAAAATGAATATACAATATGTAATGTATAAACTGTAAAGGGTTGGGCACAAAATCATCAGGTTAAAAAAGGAAGGCCGATAATGAATTGGTACTGTGGTAGTTGTTGACCGTCTCAATTCTTATACTTCCCCTTTACAAAAAAAACGACAACCTGTACCCAAACAATCACCCACACCACAAAGCAAAACGAACACATTGAAGTATTGTTTCATTATTCTGGACCCCCTCCCTTTTAATGCTGTCTGATGTTTGTCACACAAACCATTTTACACCATTCCTGACATGCTAAAAGACAGCTGTTGGCCTTTTTACATCTCTGCTCAACTAATACTAAATATAGACCAGGGCTCCCACAACAGAAAAGCAAAATTCCCAAAAATTCTCGATGGATCTCTTGGGCATGTCACCATCTACTTATCAACTAGAAAACATGCTGAACCTTGCTTTCAAAATGGTGCAATCTGGTGCATATCTGTGCATCAACTGGAATACTGTCCACATTTCAGTCCAACCACAACCAGGAATATTTCTTCACACCTTTTGTTGATGCCTCGGTTAACTCACTCCATGCCAGGAGTTTTTTTCCCCCTTGCTAATCCCTGAATACCCGGGGTTTGTAGAGGGTAGGAAAAAAATTCTCACAATTATAGATGAGCAAACAGACAGTTGAAATTTGGTGAGTGGATACAAGGTATATTAGTCTATATGTGAACAAAAAATAAACTAACTTACTAACCATCTTGGTGGTGAAAATTGTCTCAAAATTTTCCCTATTTTTTGCACTTTTGCACCCATCAGAAATGTATATACTAAGTGTTCCTTAGCAGCTCAGAAATGTTCTACATCACATGCTAGCACAGCTGGAGTCACTCAAGACACAGAAGAAAAAATATAATATGAAATCAAAAGCAGGTAATGAAGAATGTAAAAATACAAAAAAAAATGTGTCTTTGCTGGATGAAAAAAACAACAAAAAAAGTTCACTGTGCACAAAACACTGCTGACAAGTGACACTGCATCCTGGGCACAGCTTCACACACAGTGGCAAACCATGGATTGCAAGATGCTTGTTGTAGAGAATAGACCCCTGAAACGAGAGTCCAGGTCAGAGAGATGAAAAACAGCTTTTTCCACCACTTCACGGTCTTCCTATTCAGGGGCATGTAGGCCATGAGCTGATCACTCATGTCTACTCATGCCATGTAGTCCTGTACTTCTGTTGGTTTTTACACAATAAATATATGTAAAAATATGCCTGAAAACACAAACATACCCATGCACAGAGTTACAAAACATGAACATGTGTAGCTGTTCACTCACACCCACACACACACACTTTCTCACACACACACACACAGAGTAATGCACAAATACTCAGAACATATAATCACTAACTAAATTTGTTTATCCCTCCCTTCTCCCCCCTCCACACCCCCCCCCCCCCCCCCCTTTCCCCCCTAGTCTACTGATACATGAATGGATCTCTGCAAAAAAATACGCACTCACTTTGTGTGTAAAACATACACATGACACATTTACACACAGCATGATTTATGTAGTAATAATTTCTCTTTAGCCACCTCTGTGGAATGCATGGACAACTAAGAACTGCAAAGATTGAGTGTTGACCGGCCAGTCATTCAATAAACCTGTTGTGCCTGTGAACGGATGATCGAAAGGAAAAAAGATAACATCATCAGTCCAATCGCCAGTGAAAACAGCCCCAAAATCGTCAACTTCTTCCCCCATTTCAGCGTCAGTGTCAGAATCAAAACACTTGTTGTTGAGGCCCAACTGCTGGTACAGTTTCGTCTGCTTCTTCGCCACTATCAGTGCCCACTTCAGTGTCGGAATCCATGTCTGTCTCCCCATGGTAGGGGTCAAAATCCCCATCAGAAGAATCGCTGATGTCTTCTTTAACATCTGACCCATCAGTCTGGATCATTTCAAGTGCGTCTTCAACGTTAACTGACAATTCACCAGCCCTACTGTGACAAAGGCTTCGTCGCGGCGCCATCTTTTCAATCGCGAAGCAGAGCTGACCGACGGTACTCTTTGTTGTTGTCGGCTCACGAGCAAGCCATGCCACACACGCAGCACAAGTGAATGGAAAGATGCTAGGGGGATAACTAAGGAATCATCTCCCTTCTTGGGTTTCGTATCCGATACGTCACTCGGACAGCGCGAATTTTCAAAATCCAAATCCGCATATGCGGACATTGGTAGTGAACGCTTCGTTGTACGATGTCCGCATATGCAGACATTGGTAGCGAGTGAGTTAAACAGCATCTTGCAGGCACATGATGTCAAAACATGACATTCTTTTGCTATTGGGCAGGCAAAATGGTGACTGCCTGGTCATACAGAGAAGTTTACATGAGATTTTATAACATTCAGTGTTGCCTGCCAAAATATACCTTTTGAAATGTGTGACTAGTGCTCCCTGATTCTACTGGTACCGTTTCCTTCAGCCCTGAATTTTTTTCCCGACTTAAATATTTCTGTTTATGTGGATTCTTATTTTTATCTGAAATAAACAAAGCAAAGACCTAGGAGTCCTGAAAACAGCTACAACAACTACTTAGTTAACTAATCTCTACCACCCACCCCCCCAAAAAAGAAAAAAACCAATGCTTATATATGATTTGGCATCTTGTGAATATGCCATACTAACAGTATGCAATAATTTCCCTCTATTCAATTGAGGAACCCAATTACTTCAAATTCAAACGCTCAATCACATTTGTACGTAGGAAGCAAAGCATGATGATAATAACATCAGAAGGATTCCCCCCACCCCCACCCCCCACCAGAAGAGAAGTATAGAGCATATACCGAAATTGTTTTAACAGAAAGAAAAATCAGGAGAAATCTCATTCCACAAATCTTCTCTACGTGTGTACGTAACTTGCAATGCAAAGCAATGAATCAATTACACTAAAACTTTTCAGAAATTCTCCACCCTGACCCAGAATATTTTCTGCTGATTTTGAGAAGAATTGTAACTTTGTCACAAAAAGGACCAACCCTTTTTCTCCTTTTCAGTCACCATAACCAACCATCTCACCAACAATAACTGTAAAATTCCTAGTTTGGCTGTTACATCCATGCCGGAGTAGTCCTCATGACAAATTTTTTTACTGATAAAAAACACACACTCTACCCACCCAAAACGATCCATGTCAGAACACAATTTCAAAATAATCATGCTCCAGGAATCTGTACAAATCTTCATTAACAATAGTTTCAACGAAACTGATACATATTCACATTTCATTAAAAAAAAAAAAAAAAAAAACAAAGCAAACGAAACAAACAAACAAAAAAAGCCTTCCCCCTCTCTGACCCTTCTTTCTTTCCTAAAATATTCTTAACATTACCCATTCCATCTCCATACTTACCAGCATAACCCAGCAGGTCCTTTTCCCTCAATTCATGTATCTCCCTCCCCCTTCAATTTTAAACAACTGTTCAATGCAGAAGGTGACCTCCATGTTCCAGTCAACTGCTACCACATCTAAGCCAGAGACAGGAACAATGCCCCTCTTGATCTGTTTAATGATTTGGTTATCATCACCACAAATTCCATCATCCTCATTTTGAAGGGCAAACATCTGGTTGATATGGAATGAGATTACAGCTGCCCACTCATTCTCTCCCTGTTTCACAGTTCCGAGATCTCTTTTACATGGGAAAAAGCATGTTCTCAAGCACTATGTTATACCACTTTTGACCAGCTTGCAACTCTCTTGTTTTGTTTTCAAAGGCAGCACAAACTAAAGATTTAAAATGAGAAAACAGTTTGATTTGATTCTCCATTCTAACGAGTGTTGAAGTATTTCAATACAACCAGAACTAACTAGCTTAATCTATCCTTCCAGGATAAAATCTAAACAATGTGACAAAATTTAAACTATATGTTTTGTCACAATCAGACTGTGCTGTCTCTGTGGAGGACATAATGGTCCATCACATGCTTAAGAGATCTCAATGCACCTCATTTTTTCCGTGCAAGAACCAAGTCAAACAAATTTCTTTTCATGTCAAGAGTGTGAGATGGTGCTGGTAGCTGGCAAGTTTTATCAAAAAGAGTCTTTCTCCACTGTAATTAGTGAAGCCAAGAAAATTCACAAAATGTAAAGATCCCGTCCTCCTATGTAATTTTGCATAGATCCCCAGGCTGTTACACTGAAAATTTCTATCTGATGGACAGAAAGTTAGTCCTGAATACAAAATCTTCACATTTGCCAAAAAATCTATCTTTTATATTTTACACTGTGATCTTTTTGACATGTTGCATTTAAAACCACTTCTTTGAAGAAATTGGACAGAATGTTTTAGATTCAGACAGTACGCAACTTCTCGCAATCAACCCCCCAAAAGAACCACTACATGGCAAATCATGAACACTGACAAACAATCCTGAGGGAGCCTATAATTTCTTCAATGTATAACTATTCAGTTGCCAATTCATTAAGTTCTTTTTTTCCATCTTTTTTTTCCATCAAAGAGGTACCTGTTTCCCCAAAATAACCAGATATGTCATTCAAGCCAGGGGTTAATTCTTAAAGGATATTCAGCCAAAGATAATCTGTAAACCAATCTCTTCTGAAGCAGGTAGCATACAGATGATGTATGCCACAGCACATTTGAACACATTCTATTCAAGACAAATGCTTGAAATCCAGTTCTCAGCAACTTATAATGTTTGTGCTTCAAATGACAGACCACACAACATAATAGACTACAACTCTGCACCACAGGAAACTTTCAATGATATACTGAAATTTGCAATTTTGAGAGATTTATGAAGTAAATGTTTACAACAGTGAATGACCAATCAAATGATGATATGAAATCACTCAGAGCAGTGACACAATCACCCTTTCCAATCGCGTTTTCAGACCTGTTTACCCTAAAACTAAGTGCTCTTAGCTACTTTTCAACTGAAATGAATGTATTGTGTAGCAGCAGGTAGGTGGGTGTCATGTTCCATACTTTCTGTAAAAGTGCAAGTGAGGAGGGTACGGAGGGGGGTTGGGTTGGCGGTTCGTTTTCACCCATCACACAGCTGTGGAGTGAGGGCCACTAGCTGATCTTCCTGAAACTACAATAATTTCTCCCGGTACAATCACTTTCAAACCTTATTCATCAGCATATGCTAGCAGTAATGGCACAAACTCATGTTCTCGCCAGTTGTTTGTTTGTTTGTTTTTCTTAAAAAAAAAAAAAAAAAAAATTTCAGGGCCTGTACTTCCCGCTATTGTTCAAATGTCTCGGCATACCGTCAAACATTCACACACAGCCTGACATGATTTTGAACAAAAATGTTAGTCAGACTAGTCACTCTTTGGTCAAAGCACCAAGAGAACACAATGGATACACACTCTTAAGTGCATGCAATAACTGCTTCTGTAGATTTTTGTTTTACTTTTTTCCTCAGTTACCTGTATTAATCATATTTTCGCCAAACATGTACAAAATATGGGAAAATTGTATGGGTAAACAGGTCTGCATCTACGAATCATTCTGTAGTTTTGGTTCTCCCATTCTCCCAAAGATTCCCAATTAATACATACAGTGGAGTCCGTTTAACACAATTTCCAGGGAACAAAAAAATCTGACTGTGTTGACCAATCATCATGCTAAACAATTAAGTCTCAAGAAGAATGTCACAGGTGGAAAACATGAAACGTGAATGCCAGAAAACTGATGCAGAAAGATGATCACAGTATGCACTAAACTGTCAACAGCTGTATTTACAACACACACAGCCAGGCTCATCCTGCAACGTTTTATCCCACCACAGACTGCCAGAATACCCAGAATTTATTTATACCCAAACCAAACCACTATTCGTCACTCAGGTCTAGTGGTGACTTTTCCTTCATGTATGCATATCTGGCTTGTACCGCCAACTGTAAATAAGTTTCCATTAGCGCTAGAGTTAAACCAAGTTTAATGCAATGGAAGTACAGGTGGTGTGACTTTGGCACTATACAGCTGTGGGGTAGAGTGTGCTTTAAATAGTAAATAAAATAAAATAAAATAAATATTAGGAAGAGTTTCTCAATAACATTTTTGAATATTAAAAGGTTCAGGAGAAGCTCATATGAATTCTTTCAAAAAATGAGATCTTAAATCTATGACCATTCACAGCAAACCTGAAAGAAAATCACCACAGAAATGTCATGTAAACTCTACATGTCAATCGCTTAATGGTTTATCAACAGTGAGAGCAGTCAGTATGACTTCCAGTCAGCTTTTAGTGAATACCAAAGTTGTGGAGTTTGACCAATATAACATTAATGCTTAATATTTTCAGTGTCACTATAAAAAAAAAAAGTTATCAGCAAGAATTTTAGTTTACAAATATTTGATTGTCGATTTCAAGGAATCTATGGCCTACTCAGGGAAAAAAATAGGATAACTACTCCGTAATTATTGAGCATACTATTGATGTTCTTGCAGACAATGCTTTTTTTTTTTCCCCTCTTAAAGAAACTATGAGTTTTTACTCTAACAATACACTGATGGTAGCTCATATTTGCAAGCTATATCACATGATTATCACATAATTCCAACTTGTGTTAATGGGACTCCCCTGTACTTCACTAAATGATGTTTCTGTTCCCTCTGCCCTACCTCTCCTGATAATAAATTAATAATAAATAAATAAATAAACCAACATATCTGTCTCTCTTTCATTTATCTTCAGTCATTTTTTCTCACACCGGTTCCACCATCAGCTCCACATATGAAACTCTACTGTCCCCTTCTTGTCTTGGTCTTGTTTTGTATTTTCAATGTCACAACACTTCCTTCCCAAGTTCTCTGATCGCAAACACACTCCTCTGCTTTCAGCTGCTTGCCCAAAGATCACATCCAGCAAAACGCTGCTTGCTTCAAACCTTTACATTTTTTTTCTGTGATATACTGCTGATATTCTCATGTGGTCATGTTTTTGTCCCATTTGTCTTTCCAACAGATAACTTCTGTATAAGTTTCTGCTCTCTCCTCATTTATATTATATACATCTTATCATGTCAGAGATCTAACATTACATTTCTGATACCTGTATGCTTTAACTCCTTCACTGCCAAGCCAAATTTCTGTTTAAACTTTGTTCACTGCCATTCTCGGCCTTTTTTCCTTTTCAAACTTGTCCAAATATGACTGATTTAAGATCTGTATAATTAGCATTATTAGGAAATCAGCATCATCTTGAGGGGCAGCACAAATGACTTCATATCAATACAACAGTGAAAGAGATAAAGAGTGCTGGATATTTAATTTAGGAAGCACAATTCAATAGATTAACACACTAAGAATGAGAGAGAAAAATTGCTGGATTTTAAAATTTAGATATCACAATATAACAAATTAAAATACTTAAAAACCTAACTTCTAACTTAAACAGTTAAACCTGCTTTCAGTCAAACCACAAATTCAAACTGATTCTATCCAAGACAAAGACAATATTTAAGATGAAATTCAAATGTATATCTTTAGGCTTACATTTTTTTAATTTGCCTTTTTTCTTTTAATTATGTTCCTCTAATAAGCAGTACATTTTTGTTTGTTTGTTATTTTTTCTCTTCATAAATATGGGAAAACACACTGAGAAAAAGTGAAAAACAAAAAGATATCATTTCGCCTGTAAATTTACAATGTTGTTTCTGAATGTTTCACAGAAGTCATTCACCTCACAACAGCAGGTTTAACTGAGATTTAGAACTTTTTATAGTTCAAAGGGAAAAAGAGAGAGCAGAAATATATGGAACCACAAGTTTGCAAACAAGTTAAAAAAAAAAAAAAAAAGTATTGTATATATCAAAAGGTATGGCAGGGTATAACCATAACCCAACCACTGTGCCCTTGTAACAGTGACGAAGAAAGAAACAGAGGCTGTGTGCCCCATCAGGCCCGGCCATCCCACCTGTGCCCTATGCGATCCTTGTGTTTACCCAGGGCCCTTTCTGCTATGTCCTGGGAAGCGAACTGTACAAAGGCCTCCCCCGTGCCGCGCCCCAGACGATCCTCAGGTAGCATAATCCCATTGGGAACAATCTCCAACCCTAATTCGCCCACCCAACAAACAAGAGCATAAACATTTAGCACCTATGCTTTCCTGAAACTGGAGAGAAAAACATAGTCCAAATTGTGAAAGCACACCAACCGGTCAAATTAAAGTTTAACAATCATTCAACTGTATACTATTCTTAATAATTAATAAGAAAGAGAAGAACGGTTAAGCAAACATCTGTTTCAGTAATGAATGTAAAATGTGGTTACTTTACTGTCAATGTTAGGTGCTTGCACTTGTGTATGTGCGTGTCTGCTTTCATGCAAGTATATGCATGTGCACATGCAGAGTATGTTTGCATGCATGTCAGTTTTTTAATTCTTTCAATACTTTATTTCTCCGAAGTTGGCATACACATAGAGGGCTGTCCAGATTACACCCTGTCGTCAAAAAGTTAATCAAAGTTTTTTCATAGCGCAAGCACCCACCAATATCTTATATGAAGTAATGTACACTGCATTACATACAGCTGTACAATCTGGATTCGGAACGCACTCAAGGTAAATTCTTTTTTGTTTCATCTGTGCAAGACACTACTAACCTTAAATGTCGAAAACCAATATCTACTACCAACAACAGTCATGTTGGAATCTAAACATAAAGCAATAAAACCAGATTTAAAAAACAAAACAAAAACAATGGGTACTGCATTATCACTACATGGCTTCATGTCAGGAAAGTCATACATTCATACATATATATAAATGTATGTGTTTCTGTGTATGTGTCTTTTTTTTTTTTTTTTTATATGTATATGTGTGTGTGTGTGTGTGTGTGTGTGTGTGTGTGTGTGTGTGTGTGTGTGTGTGTGTGTATATATATATATATTTTTTTTTTTTTTTGACAGATGTGTGTAAGTAAAGAATGTTTTACTTCACTTTTGCTGTTTGTATGCTTTTTTTTTTTTTTCATTGCTTGATCTCCATTTTGTCACACTAATTAAATGATGCAGTCCAAACTCTAAAATTTTTACTTTTGTAGTCTGCAACAAACTGCACTCTCTTAAGTATTATTCTCTTCATAATAAAATTACAAAACTTAAAAGTAAACAAATCAGGAAACTAAATTAGACGAACCTTCTTGATCTTAGGTTTTTTTTTTATTCAGACTCGATCAGACAGAAGAAACCTTTACAAACTCTCAATGAATTTGGCGTAATTACAACACAATTATGATGTCAACAGCATTCTGAGTTTATTATTATTATTTTTTTTTTAACATTCACACACAAAACCTTGCTTGAACTCCAGTTATCTGTGGATGTCTTAATGGTAAGCTGCTGGTCCTACACAGATTAGTGTTATTTTAATGCACCTTATCTATCTCAACCAACTCTTCACTTTTACTTCATCATACCATCTTTCAACTCTGAGTAAATTACTCTCTAATTAAAAAAAAACACAACCCAATTCAAGATTTGCACTATAAAAAAAAAAAAGCAAAAAGAATACCACTTCACATAAAACTGACTTTTATGACTAAGTCAAAGTACCAATTAGGTAAGTGATACTTAAATCATATCAGAAATGAAAGAAAACAAACCAACAATATCATTTTTCTTTCATACATGCTACAGAGCTGTGGCCACAAGTCTATACTTCGGGCAGTTGTGTCTCATTGATGGATGCACTCTCTTGGTCTTGGGTTGAGTATGTGTAAGTTAAATAACTGATCAAATTTCTTAACTTAATAAAATACTGCTCATAAGTTGAACTTAACATGAACTTTTGTGTACAAACTTAATTTTCTTTCAGAGTTGAGGCTTTAAACTGTAAACAATAAATCCTGCATTTACCCATCATGATACAAACTATTAATAGGGTCTAATTTCTTAAGTCTTTAAGTATCTCCAAATAATACTGAAGTTTCAGTCACTCTTTCAATTCAGGGTGGACAGTGACTTCACTCGCTACCCAGGACACATCTAATTTATTCACTTCTTAAAAAGGGTATCTCAGTTTCTGTAAATTTTTCCACACTTTTCATGACCGTATAAACCATGGTTATGAGTGTGGATGGATATATGATGGGTAGCCACTAAATGATTGGAATTCATTACATACCTTTGAATACAGAAAAAAAGACAACATCTGGCTTGATGTCCATAACAGTCCATTCACAGATCTAACCCAAATAAAAAAAAAAGCTGTGGCTGGATCAATGAGGGGTAACCACTGTATGATTTGAATTTCATCGCACCGATTCAGATACAGACAATAAGTTAAAAGCCAGCCTGATGTGCAAAATGGTGTGCACTAGAAGTTCATTATAAGATCTGAGCCGATTCAAAAACACAAATGTGCACAGCATATTCTTTTTGTGAAATCACCTTCTGGAAGAAACTTGCATGTGCCAAAATGACTGTATCTTGAAAATAATTCAAAACCTGAAACAACAAAAACTCTTTTGGAAGAATCGATCCCCCAAACCTCAGTATTTCCATAACATGATTGGCATTCAAGACAGATCAGTCAGAATACAATTTCTTATGTATTCTTTCTGCACCTTTTTTTTTTTTCCCTGGAGTGTAGTCTTAGGTTTTAAACCAAAGTAAAATGAAGCCTTTTCCAATCCTGAATGTTAATATTCATGATCTTGAATACTTGTGTCCGCTTTTCCAGTACTTCGTTCTTCTTGTTCAGCATGTAAGCAGATTATCCAATTTTTCTATGAATGCAAACCTGATCTTATTTACCTTGATTTTCCCTGTGTTTTCCACTACTTTTTCAGATAACAAAGGAAAATTTGCTCACCAAACATGCCTACCCCAAAATCTTTCCATGAGGAACAGATGATGTAATAATCAGGAACAAATTGCAATTTTCAGAAAGTTCCCAGAACGCTTATTCTTACACAGGCGATGCTGTGCAGCTGTACATGTACACAAATAAGTGCATTCTTATCTTCATAGTCACCATGACCAGTGGAATTCACAGACTGTGCAGTTGCAAATAATACACATTGTATACTAAAGTTTCCTCTTTTCTGTCCTTGTTTTAAACATGGCTGCTGTTGATCAAGTCACTTTCTGAAAGTGCGGTGACATTTCAGAGGCAGGATTTGCTATCTAGTAGTCCCTTCATGAGGCAGGATTTGCTGTCTAGCTTCTTCATCAGTCTCACACATTCTGATTCGACTACTCCAGTTAGCGTTTGTTCTAAACTTCAGCACAGTTCAGTCTCTTCCACAGCTAGTTATGACCTAATGCACATGTGCAGTGTTTCAATAACAACTTCATGTCTACTGTCGGGTTTTTCTACCCATGAAAAAAAAAAGCTCTTGCTTTTAGGGTAGGTTGGTTTGTCCCCCCCCCCCCCCCTCTCCTCCTCCCAGTGTATAACCTTGACACCCAGAACACTCATCCGTTTTTTTTTTCATAACCAACATGACCGTTCTGGAACAGCAGGCACAATTGGCATACATTATCTTTCTCATTTTGTCAGCCATTTAAATGAACTGGATAATTCAGACACACTTACTTCCTTAAGATAAAAAAAAAAAAAAGAAAAGAAAAGCTAATATTTTGAAGAACAAAAGAAACTGTTGACAGTTATAAAAAAAAAGTTTTTTATGCAGGACCTGAAAAAAGAAAGAAAAGAAACAAAATTTTTTTTTAGATAGTTCTGAACTGTTTTTAGAAAGAACTTAAAAACTGTTTCTATTCACTTGACTCATAGCCTTTCAGAAACATTTGTGTGTACTAAACATATCTGAATCTTATATAGGCTGCCTTTATTTTTATATAAGAAAATGAAAAAATAAATCCAGAGTCTAACAAAAAATTAGAAGTGTCTTGTATATATTTTTTGCTACATCATCACTCTTTAGATAACTTCAGAATTTTGTACTTCTTCTGTGTGACCAAATACAAGCCTGAAAAGAGATTTCATAACAGTGAGAAAGAAAAAGGGAAAGGAAAAAGCAAGCAACAAATGTAAGTCTTAACTGCATTTCTCCCCGACCTCACCGACATCCATAACCACTGTAATTGGATACAAATACAGACAAAAAAAACCTTTGGAATACTCTATGTGGTTCTATTCAAAGAGAAATGAATTTATCTCCATAATGGCTCTAGCAGACTAAGGTTAATTTCTTCAACAAAAAAAGAAGATTCTCATGCTTGTGCACTGTCAAGTCTGAATATAAAGGTATGGGAACCATCCACTGTCTTTCTAAATTCCAAACATGCAGATTCTGTACAAGTTTGAGAGACTTACAGATGTAAGAAAAATGTCAGATATGCAGCGACGTACAGGAATGCCAAGCAAGACTGGCATCCTGAACAGTGATTCATCAGGTAATACAATTAAACTGAACTTTCATATTTCTATTATTCAAATTTCAATTCCATCATGTTCTATCAAACTTTGAAAAAAAATTGTTTAATAACAATGACTTCATCAAACCATGTGTTTAATGTTGTTGCTTTCAAAACAAGACTTCTTCCCTTGAACAGTGTGAAAAATGACACACCAAAATACAACCCATAATACTACCTTCAATCACACAGTTTGACTGCATGTATCATAAAATATCATACTGTAGTTTACACTACTTGATTCTAATTAAGATTTACAATTAATAAATCACACCCATAATTATTAATAAATATTTTACCTGAAAAAAATTGGGCGATCTCCTCCTTTGAACAACCGAATGGCAGACCTCTCAGTTTAAGGCAGGCATCACTCATCTTGCTGTGGTCAGCACCCGCACGTTTCACCACCCAGTCCATCTCACTCCTCTTTGAACGAAATACTGCTCACAATTCAAATCATATTGGACTGAGGAAGTGGTAATGTTCCGAGAAAATTGTTGTGGTTCACAAACAAGTTGCCTAAAATAATTTATAATGTTGCTTGTCAAAAAAAGTCCATTTTTACTTGTGTTCATCTTCTTGATAGATTTCAGGTATATTTTTTTTTTTTTACATATTCAGGAGGGGACATATTATTTGCAATAATAGACCAATATTCAATTTGACAAAGAAAATTCGATTAGCAAGTGCCATGTCTATCAAGGAATATTTTCATTAGCAAAACAGATGAACACTATCTGTCACTGGTACCTGAGTACACCCTAAACATCTGTCATTTGTCACAACTTTCAGTAACTCTTTTCTTTTACCAACAAACTTCTTTCTATGAAACATGTAACATTTTCTTGTGGATTTTCCACATTACTTTCATCATATTGACTGCATAAAAAATATGACCATGTATTTAATTCACAGGCTCTTTTCCAACAATAAAAATCATATTGTGAAACTCTCCAAAGACTCCCTTGTTTGGAAGAGTCTATTTTTCTGAAATATTTTTTCCCTTGTCAACACTAAGAATATTTTGTACCTTAAAGACTCTTTTTTCTTTTTCTTTTATTCTTTTCTTGTTTTTTTTTTTTTTTCGAAGGTTTCTGAAGGCTGTTGCTAAGAAGTTCTGATGTGCTTTGTAAGTTTCTTTAGTCGCACTGAAGTGCTTTGCTTAGTTCAACATCTACCTCTTTCCCTGTCAATTTGAACACTTCTTTTTTGAAGAAGTTGCATGCTTATAAATATGACATAGGTTAAATGACTGACAAAACATCTTCCTCTTCCGTGTCAATTTGAACACTTCTTTTCTGAAGAAGTTGCACACGTATGAATCTGTGACAGATAAATTTAAATCATGACAACTAAACCAGGATCAGAAGTTGCACACATATGAATCTAGACTGACAGGTAAAATCAATGACAAAACTAAACCAGTATCAAGGACAGAAAATTATCACATGGCAAATAAGCCACCAAAAAACAAACTATAAAAAACTAACACTGAATCAAGATTCATCTTATGTCAGAACAATCTATGACTTTGGCAGCTCTAAGTATAGACATGAATGATGAACTGATATAAAACAATACTTCAGGATTTTCTCTACGATTTTCTTACAAGGAGCATCTAAAATAGGCTTGGTGTCAGAACAATTCATGACTGGCAGCTCAAACTACAGGCATTAATTAAAAGTTATCAGTTGATATAAAACAACACTAAGGGATTTTCTTACCAGTAGCACTTCAAACTGTTACGCATATAATGTGGATAATGATCTTATCACATTCATTTTAGAATGCTGAAAAAAAATACGCTTGATTTACATGGCATGACCAAGTAGCTCACTGAATCAAACAAACAGAAGAGATGATGTCAACATTTTGTTGTGATTTTGTAACATCAATGGGATAAAATGGATATAGCAAAAATTATATACACCTTATATACACAGCTTATCTGTTACTTCTTTCTGGAAACTTTGATCTTTCATTAGCAGATACATCTCCATAATCTTTCCACATGGAACGGATGATGTAAAACTTAAGAACAAAACACAATTTTGATTATTTTTTACTGGTGAACACTGAATTCTTATAAACATTAAACTGTGCAGATATACATGTATGCATGCTATCAGATTTACATCATCACGGCCAGCATGAACAATGAAGAATATTTAAGCCCCCTTTTCGGTCACAGCATAAACTTGGCCCTCTCATGGAAAGCTTCTTTTCATGAGAGCTTTGTACCAGTGAGACTGATACAAACAGGGGCTTTTAAACTGGGGGACACTGCACAATAACCACTTGCAGGTCATGCACAAATCAAAGTTTTCCCTTTTCATCCTTGTTCTAATCATGGCTGCCTTTCATCTTATTATTTCCTAGAGGACTGATTGTGCTGATTTCGGTTTTTTTTTTTTCCCCCTCTGCGGGATTTACTACCTCTGGTCCACAGGTAACACACACATTCTGATTTGTTTGCTTAAACTACTCAACCCTAAATTCAGTCTTTTCATTATTACCTACTATGGACTTAAGCCTTGGCACCCAGTGTGTTTCAGTGACAATTTCCAATCTGTTGCCAGGCTTCTGAACCTGAAAAAAAAAACAACAAACAACAAACAACAATAAAAATCTGTTTTCCCATTTTTCCCTCAGTAATATGCTATCCACAGCCATAATGTCCAGAATGGCCCTCAGTTTTCTTTTTTTTCATTGACAAAAACGGTTATTCTGGGACATCAGGCATGCCTGCACAAACACATATATGAAACATGTAAACAACACATATAAACAATGCCGTTGATATAAAAGCAACAAACCTTCAATATATCTTGTTCCAATGTGATCATTGTTCTTCTCCAGGGCTTTTTTCAACATCATCCTCCGAGACAAACTCCACAAAGGCTTCTCCACTGGCCCTTCCTTCATGAGAGTATGTAAGATGTACACTCTTTCTCCTCCAGCAATCTGAGATTCTGTTGAAAATATACAACAGTCACATAATCTGAGCATCATCAAAATGGATTTAATACCGTAAGTGTTAGCAATTTCAGCAGAGTGATGGTCTAATGGATAACATACTGCTCTTAGACTAATGTTAGCAATTTCAGCAGAGTGATTGCCTAATGGATAACATACTGCTCTTAGACTAACAAGTCATGCATGCAGCACTTTTTTTTTTGCCCCACTCCACATTTTGTGATATAATGTTTTCCCTATGAAAAGATACTAAATACCTCTGAGCAGCATGAAGTAACTGCACATACCAGAACCCATGGCAACAAATTAAAAGTCCCAAGCAAAATTGTGTGTGTGTGTGTGTGTGTGTGTGTGTGTGTGTGTGTGTGTGTGTGAGTGAGATAATTCAAAAGCACATGTCTCTGACATATGAAATTCTTATCTGACGCTCTGGAATTCAGGCCAGTGCATTGATAAAATGTACCAAAATTTACTGTGTCATAGAGAAAAACTTGTGGTGATTTTCTCTTGTATGCATTACAACTCCAAGCAGTACATTATGTAAAAGCACTTTGGCCCATTCCTCCACGATCAAAGTCAATAAAACATAGCTTTCAATAATACTTTTAAAACGTTTTTGATCGATGAATCTTGATCTTGATCTATAGTTGATAGGGTCATGCTGTGGCATAACATTGATGGAAGAACTTGGGGAGAGCATTATAACAATTTTTTAAAAAAAAATATAAAAAATCTACATGTTTGATGGTCTGACCAGCTAGCCCACGTTCAGCGTACACTGACATGATGCCAAGCCTCTGCAGCAGTCATGGAAAAAAGGAAGAAGGGAAGGGAGGAGTGGGGAGGGGGGGTGGGGTGGGGGGGGGGGGGTGGTGGGGGGAAGGGGGGCTGGGAGGTGTTTGTTTACTTCTCTTTGGGGGGGCTGTTCGAGGAGGTTCTTGAATTCCTCCACAGTCCCTGCAGAAACAACACTGTTGTCTAAGTTGTTCCATTCCCTGATGGTTTGCGGGAAAAAGCTGTTGTTGAAGACGCAGTATGCTGGATGTTGAAGCAGCGCTGGTGGTCCCTGCGTATTACTCCACTATGTTCTTCCGTTCTTGATTTTTTCGCTTTTGTGTGTCTTATAAGTCTTTTGTTTTGGACAGGCGTCAGGTATTTATCTGCCGCTATGCCAGGAAGATGTCCTTCCATGATCTTAATAAGGTGGTGACCCAGTATTGTCGTCTTCTCTCCTGCAGTGAAGGGAAGCTAATGTCCTGTAGCATAGCTGTGACAGCCTGGGTTTCGGGACCGGTAATCTCGCTTTATGTATCTGGCTGCTCTGCGTTGGATGCCTTCTATCCTATCAATTTCTCCTTGTGTATATGGGTCCCAGACAGTGGAGCTGTACTCTAGAAGGGACCTGGCAAGAGAGAGGTATGTTGTTTTGCGGCAGGCTTCAGAACAAAAGCGTAGGTTCCTACGAAGCAGGCCCAGGCTGGCACTGCTTTCTTGGCGATCTTGTCTATGTGAGCGGACCAAGACAGGTTTTCGCTATTTTCAACTCCCGAGATAGGGTAAGAGTCCACTTGCTGTAGGATGTGGTTGTCCAGCTGGTAGAAGAAAGGTGATCTGCGTCGTACACTCATGATGTAACATTTCTTGGCATTGATTGATTGAATCTCATGCCCCATTCTCTAGCCCAGGTTTCTAGTTTTTTAAAGTCATCTTTGCAAGGCAAGGCGATGTGGTCTGCCTGAGTCTTAATTTCTTGATACAGAAGGTAGTCGTCTGCAAAAAACCTGACTTGAGATGAAACGGAGGCAGGTACGTCGTTGATGTGGCATAAGAATAGTAGGGGGGCCAAGTACTGTACCTTGGGGAACGCCAGAGTCTACTGTCACTTGCTCAGAGGACTTTCCATCTACCACCACTTTCATACTCCACTGGGTCAGGAAAGTGGTGAACCATGGATAGAGTGGGCCTCTGATGCCGTACTTCCCAGCTTCTCCAAGAGCTTTGAATGTGGGACTGTGTCAAAGGCCCTTGAAAAATCTAGGATGCCTATATTGGTCTGAACATTTTTCTCAAAGCTCTGACACAGATCATGTAGTGTGGTGACCAGCTGCGTCTCACATGGAAATCCTCTACGATGAACTTTTGCTTGAGAACTCTACTGAAAACCAGAAAGTCTTCAAAATAGACTACCCAGTCTATGATTGAACCACCACATCATGTGATCTGGCCAAACAAGAGTCTAACCCTCTAATTCCTACGAAATAATTAAAACATTGCACTCTTTGACACTCAACACAATTCTTCCACTTACACTCTGTACTGAGGGAAAAAAATTTTCTTTTTACATGCCTCACCTCTCTCAGTCAAGCCTTCATGCTATGCGCACAGTAAATAATCCTTGAAGAAAGTCTGCTGACTTGTCACTGGTAGTTACATTTACTGGCCATCTCTTTACAAAGTGATAATTCTTATGCACAAATGTGTCTCTGATACATAATAATCCTGTCTGATGCACTGGAATTCAGTCCAGTGCGTTTCACTAAAATTGTACCAAAACTTACTGTGACACAAGGATTTTCTCCTGTACGCATTGCAACTCCAAGCAGCGTGTCAGGTTAAAGCATTTTCGTCCTATCAGCCTCACCTGAAGTCAATAAAAACGAACTTTCTGCGACGTTTTAGAATGTTCTGAATTGATGAACAACTTCCGCTTTAGAACCCTTCTCTGCTAAAAATCAACGAGAGTCATCAAATTAGAAAACCCAAGTCTATGATTGGACCTGTGATTCGGCCAAGTGTGAACAGCATTGACAACCGTATGTAATTTGGCTTTTCGGAGACAAAATCAACGGTCCATCAGTGGCTTGCAGGTCATCACCTAGCGAATGGAACAAATGTCAAGCTATCTATTGAACACGAGCGGTTCGGATAATGAGAATAGCTCTGTTATGGATTTAGGAATATGTAGCGCACTGTGCAAGAGTTCCAACCAACACAGTTTCGTGAAACATTCCACAAATATTCATCACTCGCCTCTTGTTTGTCATGGGGTTCCTGATGATCATTGCAAGGCAACTGGAATATGGTCAAATAATAAAATGTTTCAGTACCAGATGGAATCGGTTCACGCTGTTTAACCCTTTCACTGCCAGACATTCTATTTTGCATTAATCCCCATCGCCAGCCATTTTTCTGAAAAAGCTCTTATTTTATACCAGCATATGTGAAACGCAGATATCTCTGGAACTAAACAACCAATTATCATGCTATTTTTTGTAAAATGGAGGAGATTCACTGTACTTTCATTATATCATAACATGTTAGTGATGGTAAGTCAACAATTTCAAATTTTTAGTAATTTCAAGTGCAAAAAAAATGCAAAATAAAAAAAAAGAATGTTATGTTCTTCTAAATGTAAAAAATGAAGAAAGAATGCCAACAAACTCTCAATAAGGGAGGAAAAATACTGTACTCGCAATGGAAGACCAGAAAGTATGGTATTTCCAACAGAACAATGGAAGAAATAGCCACAAATACACCTACTCCAATAGCAGGGGAACACACACACACACACACACAGACACACACACACACATATACACATACACACACATTCTTATGCCTAACTGGTACACATGTAAGAAAGAAAAAAGGGAACACATACACACACACACGTCCCTTTCACTCTCAACAGTAATACTTTTTTATGAATACAAAGTCATTCATATGCCTGTTGGTCTCTGAACCCTTGCCATTCAGCTGATCTATAGGATCAGCTGTACACCCACTCAAACACCGTCTCTGCTGCTTGCTCTCACGTGTCAGTCACTGAGTCAGCCACGCCCCCTTCAATCTCAACCAGTAAGAGTCAGCCCACAGCGTGTGTGTGAAGTTCATTGCTTTAAAGTCTTAGTTCACTCCCTCACACAGTTGGTGAACAGTCAGTCAGTGCTGGCTGGCTCAACGCAAAAAAAACACTGGGGCACACGCAGTAGGGTAGTAAGTGGGCGTCCGGTCAGTCTCCCAACCATTTAGCCACGGCCCAATGCTTCACATTGCAATAATTCGGTCAAGCCCTCACTATCGTTGTTTACTCATGACTATCTGGGTTTTCTTCATCTGTATTAGAACAACTGACCGTCTATTCAATATTCCCAGCACTTGATCTGTGGTAAATGTACGGCAAGGTAGACTACGTAAAGTGCTTGGTGGTGACGTCATAGTGAATGGAAAAAAACAGTCGGAATAAAGTCGATAAACACTGAACTGAATAGTATTCTGACAAAGCAAATGGCTGTGAGCACAGGCCAGACTATCCCCCAACTATGACGTTTATTGCTGGTTTTTATCTCATGAACTAGGATTGTGAGAGTATCGGGAGTTAGGTCACCCTACTTTGTCGCCAAAAGGCGCCTTTGGCGCTCAGCCAAGTCGTCACCAAAAGGCACCTTTGGCAGTGAAAGGGGTTAAATTTTGTGATGATAATCGCAGTGGACATCCCACATAATTATCAAGTTTCACTGTTGGAATCCTGATAGTGTAGGTGTTCACACTTTGTCACTTTCTTCTTTCTTTGAGTGTCCACCTTCATCGAGAGTTGAAGATTCTGACACTTTTGTGTGTATGACATTTTTTTATCCTGCCATTAAGAAGCCATACTCCAACTTCGGGGAAGGTGCATGCTATGTGTAACGTGTCATCCATACAAACGGCCAAACTGGCCTTCTCTTCCCAAAAATTGGTGATGGGATTTTACGAGTGTGTGCAAGATGTTGTGCGTATGTGCACACACGGAACCTCGATTTATAGTCTCATTCGAATGACTGTGGGGAATGAGTCAGAACCAATGTTGACTCTGAGGGAAAAATTGCCCTGTACCGAAATCTGAACCCGTAACCTCAGGATCACGAGTCCAGTGCTCTACCAACTAAGCTACTCCGGCCCCTTTAGTTAACATTGGAACACGAATCTAAATAAATTGCTGATAGCACCTCTTATCCATTCCCATCTATCACTGTGCTTTTACATGTGTGAGCCAGAACAGAACGTGTGTGTGTGTGTGTGTGTGTGTGTGTGTGTGTGTGTGTGTGTGTGTGTGTGTGTGTGTGGTGTTTCAGTACACTGACAGGCAGTTTTAAAGTAAGACCCCCTAAATGTTTTTGTAACCCCTGAAAATTTGGAAACAAGTTTTTCGCATTGAGTCTGACCCTTTACGTTTTTTGGAAACAATAATTACTGTTACCTGATGAGGGCACGTAGAAATTAAAGAGGGATAGTACATGTTCTTTTCTACTCGGTACTTTGCCCTCAGATAACTCAAAATAGTATTGGAATGTCTAGCCCTGTACTGTTTCAAACACTTCACTGTATTCATAACAACTTTAAAAAAATTTGTTGTTTCACCAACAACAATTCTGCTGATCATTGTTTCAGGTCGACTTCAAATACAATGCATGCATCGTCTTTGGCGTCCTGTGTTTACCGGTGAAAACCACCAGTTTTTGTCGGTGGGACAGAAATCATTGTCTCATGGTACTTTGCAACAGCAGTCATTTCTATGCAGCTGGTAATCTTTTTAAGGAGAGTAAAAATGTTATTAAAAAAAAATCAAGACATACAACCTCAATTTAAGTAAATGGCCAGTTTCTTGGTTTTACAAACTTAAAAGGGTTAGCTCCGCACACACATCAGGATTTGATTTATAAACAAACAGATCATCAGCAACTTAAAATGATGGACATATTTTACAGTAACAGAACAATTCCCTAAAAAGTATTAGTAAGTAACTGTTCAAATGTACGTATGCACAATGATGCAACATGGATATATTATATATATTGTGAACTAAGTCAGAAAGTGTCTATTTGCCTTTCACAGAATCTTTACATGAGCCTAAGCTTTGTCAAAACAACGTGCCAACAACATGTTGTTAGATATGTGTAATAATATTTAAACAGAATCCTGTGTGTGCATGTTAAATATATAGAAACACATACTTTATTTTAAAATAAAATATGAATTTTCTATCAATGTTTCATATACTTCAATCCTTTTTCTTAAAAAAAAAAAAAAAAAAAAAAGAAAAAGAAAAAAAAAAAGAGTCAAGAAATTGTCATGATGACTACAAACTCTGAAAGTCACACAACAAAATTCCTGTTCTTACCACAGAAGAATTTTATAACATCAGCAGCAGAGCAGCAGACCAGGAAGACCACGGAGGCGTACCACATAATCATCCATTACGATGTTGCAAAATCACTGAAAAGTCAAAGGCAACAACACATTAACATGTCAGCATCTACTATCATTAAACAAGTACATTACACTTACAGCCAGTGCTATTGCCTTCTGACAAAAATATTTAAACTGTAATCATGCATAACCATTAAGTTTACATAAAACCTCTCGCTCTGTAGTACAGATCCTTTAGTTTCAGTAACTTATGTAAGCTTACAATTTACTTAATTTTCAAAACAAACGAAGTTTCTGTGCGGCTGTCTGTCTGTTGACTTTTTTCTATTTATCTGTCTGTCTGTCCATCCATCTTGATAGAAAGACTGAGTGAGTGAGTGACTGACTGAGATATTACGATAAATGTAACCTGTGTAAGTAATTTCTTTAATGAAACTGGGCATAATCATTTTCATATGTGAGCCACTAGATTTTATTTATTTATTTTTTTTTTTTTTTTTTGGGGGGGGGGGGGGGGGGGGGGGGGGGGGACAGATGTGAAACCTCTAAAAAAAATTATATGAAACCATTGATGAATAGAGTTCTCCAAGTAACTCCGACAACTGATACAATGTTCTAGAGAATCAAAGCAAGACAATAGTAATTAAATCCCGATGAATCGAACTCGAAATGAATCAAGTATAAGGTCTTCTGAGTCGAAACACGACAGTCACTTGATTATACATATCATCTGGATTAACTACATGAGCCACACATTTCAATGATTTTTGATGATTTAAAAAAAAAAAAAAAAAAAAAAAAAACTTCTAATGTCGGTTCTCAGTTTTCATGCTCCGGTGAGTTCGAAAAAATGTCAGTGTTCTCAAATCAACGTGTCGATCATAATTTATTGTGCAGTGCAAACCACAGTGATGTGTACAAACATTTATCACAATGGCAGAGTCAAGCAAATTGTACACTGAACAAAATGCTTTACACTTCTGGTAAAAAGAATCGAGTTTGAATCAGAGATTGATGAAATACTTACATTTGGAATCACAGTGGACCTTTGTCACAACCTGTCAACGATCAAGATGGCCGAAGTGTGTACTCTTCGCTGAGTTGATTGGTGAAATTTCAAGATGGGATTTGGGATAATTTTCCTTTATATATTTCTACAAGTGAAAGGAAACTAAATGGAAAAACAGACCGTCAGAGGAGCGAACTTAGGTTTAAAAAATACAATTTTAATTTTATCTCGCGGATTCTCGCACGTGATGGAAATCGAACATACGGGTATGGGGAGACGGGGAGGGGAAGACGGGAGGGCCATTCATTGGATTATATGTGGAGTAGGGACGTCTTACAATCAGAAAATTCTTAGTTCAAGATCCACAGATTGAAAAGGGGAAGGGAGCAAGGGCAGAGAGTAGAGTGTATGAGCAAAAGCAAAAACAATTTTGTTGTATGAAACGTTTGAAAGGAAATGTTAAATGCGGTTGGGAACGGTAAATATCGGTCAGCCGATTGGGCAATTAAAGTTCCCCCTCAAAAATGCAGTGTGATTAGGTTTGGTAACACCAAAACAGAGGCAACATACTGTATGAGCAGCAAAAAACTCTGAGGGTGAGGATTGCGCTATCAGACTGGAAGAAAGTGAAGTAGAGCGAGACTTGGGAGTGTTGGTGGACAAGGACCTTGGTTTCAAGAACATGTGGCACAAGCAACGGCAAAGGACAGGATCCTTTGGGTCATCAGAAGGTCCTTTGATCACCTTACACCAGAAACCTTTGTCCAACTCTGTAAGTCCCTCAAACCCTGTGCGTGGACCTGGAGGATGTTCAAAGGCGAGCAACAAATCTTATTGGCCCCCCTGAAAGAAAAATCATACCCAGAACGCCTAGCAATACTTAAATTGCCAAACCTAGAACACCGCAGAAATAGAGGCGACATGATTGACACTTGTAAGTTTATGCAAGGCTTATATGACACAGACAGACCACAACTCCAGCTTCACCAAGGTAGAGACACTAGAGAGGGAACTCTATAAAACTAGAGAAATGACATTGCAGACTAAACATGCGTTCTAACTTCTTCGCGCAGCAAGTGGTGTCCACATGGAACAGCCTTCCAGATAGTGTGCATTAGTGCCTTTTAAAAGAAGACTGGATGTCCATTGGGAAAATATGCCAAATAAATTTGACCCCAGCTGTTACAGCTAGACTGCTTTTGCCATGCCACGCACGCAGGTCTAGTTTGAACAGGAGTGGTGTGAACAGGCCTTGTAAAAAGACCTCTAACACCCAATACATCAAGTATCAAGTAAGTAAGTAAGTCAAGTAAACAAGTAAACAGTAATAAGAACAAGTACGGTATCTCTTGCTTCCATGATGAAATAAATACTCTTCTTTTCTTCTTCTTCCTAAAATACTGCTTCACTCAAAAAACGAGTAGTTCACCAGCGCGCATGTTAAAAAGTAAAATAAAATTAAATAAAATAAAAGTAAAGTGCGACTCAGCCTGTTGGCCCGTGGAGCGAAAATTTGGCAACAAGGAGTCGCACACGATATTCAGCAAGTTAAAACCAATGGCCAGATTCAGGCCCAGGTAACGATGAAATATCTTGGCAGGTTAAAATAGAAAATCAGTCAATATGCAGATCTTAAGACTCGTATCCATTTGATTCTTGAATGAGACTGCATTTGTGTCAGTCTTGATGGCACCCGGCAGTGAGTTCCACAGCCGTACAGAACTAGGATAAAAAGAATGTAGATGGCTGTCAATGTTTGATGCAGGTATGGCTTAAGATTGACCGCCACTCCTGGTGCTACTTTTATTCAATACTAGTTGTTCCATTGGTATATTAACTAGTTTAGCTCTGCCTTTGAAGAAGATATTAAGTTTGATAAAAGCTCTCTTCTTTCTTCTAAGGGTTTCCATTCTAATTTCCTCATGTTCTTCGTAGTATTTCCCTTCTCTCTCTGATATGGTTCCCTGTTACGAACCATGCTGCTCTCTTCTGAATCTTTTCAAGGTTATCAATGTCCTTTCGATGGTAAGGATCCCAGACTGAGCAACCATATTCCAGTACTGGTCTAACCAGTGTTTTGTAACAGTCATCTTTAACCTTCTGGGGGCAGTCGTTGATATTCCTGTATAAGAAAGCTAAGATGTTATTTGCTTTCTTACATACTAAATTGTAATGTTCTTTCCATTTGAGACGACTATCTATAATCACGCCTAGATATTTTGCAGCATTGGTTCTTTTTAAGAATAGTATTGTGAATAGAATATTCTGATCTAGTTGGTGAGCGTTTATTACATATACGCAATACTTGGCACTTCTGGGGATGAAATTCCATTTTCCAAGTTCTTTCCCACTCTTGTAAACCGTTTAGATCTTCTTGTAGAATGCGTGTATTATTATTCTTGCTTCTGATTGTTCTATATACTAAGCTGTCATCTGCAAAAAGCCTTATAGTAGTTCCAGGGTAGTAGAGATTTCTACTTCTATCATTTATATAAATTAAGAAGAACAAGGGCCCCAGAACAGTTCCTTGTGGTACACCTGACAAGACTGGTTTACAATGGGATGATGACCCTTCCACAACAACTTTCTGCATTCTCCCAACGAGGAATGATCAAGACCATTTTAGCAAAGAACCGCCAGTGCCAATGTGTTCTAATTTAAGCAGCAAGCCCTCATGGTCAACCTTATCAAAGCTTTTTAGAAAAAATCTAATAAAATTGCATCTATTTGCTGTCTGTTGTTAAGACAGTTATTAAAATCATTGAGAGTTGTTATAAGTTGAGTCTCACAACTCCTTCACTGTCTAAAACCGTGCTGGGCGTTATTTAAGAAGTCATGTTTGTCAAGATGGTCCATTATGGTACTATATATTATGTGTTCAAGTAGTTTTGCTGATATGGATGTAAGAGATACTGGTCTATAGTTCTCTGCTTTTGTTTTGTCACCTTTTTTTTTTTTAATAAAGGGACGATGCTAGCATCTCGTCACTCATCAGGTATTACTCCCTGGTCCAGTGAAGCTTGGTAAAGTAGTTGGTATACCTCAGTCAATTCACTGGCACATAATTTTAAGAGCTTGCCAGGAATGCCATCAGGACCAGTAGCGTTGTTTTCATTGATGTTGGTCAGTAACTTAAATACTCCTGCTTTGTTTACCTTAATATTTTTGCATTTCAGGGAGTTTATCATCATCCTGTAGTTTAATGTTAATTGAAGGCTTGGGATTTGAGAAAACCGAACAAAACTGATTGTAGTAGATTTGCTTTTCCTTCAGGGTCCTGTACTAGGTTATTCTGGTTGCTTCTCAGGTCTGGAATCCCAATGTTGTCCTGTCTCTTGCTCCTTATGTAAGACCATAATTTCTTGTTTTGGACACCCCATAACTCAAAACGAATGCTGTTAACGATACTGAATCGCCTAGTAGAAATGACAACATAGAGCACACAGGCCAAAGAAGAAAACGTCCCCCAAAGGGATGTTCCAAGCTTGCCCAGATACCCCGTACGTAACACATTTTGGCCTACAAATTTCAAGATGCGATTTGGGATAATTTTTCTTTATATATTTCTACAAGTGAAAGGAACTAAAATAGAAAAAAAACATACTATCAGAGGAGCGAACTTAGGTTTAAAAAATACAATTTAAATTTTATCTTGCGGATTCTCGCACGTAATGGAAATAGAACATTAAAAAAAATGACCCCAACATAGCATTATCCGATAACCTGTTGAATGATCAATATGATATGTTTATGAACAAAACCCCCCATAGAGGAGTAGCACTTTACATTAATAAGAGACTTAATGCTAGGGAATGTGACGAATTTGATACTTTGGGATACCGTGGAAGTGTGTGGTGCACATTCCGCACAATGATGAAAATGTCCTAATTGGTTGTTTATATCGCAGCCCAAACACATCTGATGAGGACAATGACAAAAAACTTTTTGACATGCTTGAGTCAGATTTCATATCAAAGAATGATAGAGTATGCGTCATAGGTGACTTCAATTTTCCGTCCGTTTGTAAGATCGGGTGGAAATTTTTCAGGTGATAGCGGGGGGGAAATTAAAATGAGGCTACAAGATGCTTTCCTCATCCAACAGGTGAAGCAGTACACAAGGAGGAGAGTAAACCAGAATCCTACCTTGGACGACTGGATGCTAGTGAATGATGAAACCCTGATTTCAGAGGTTGAACACCAAGATTCACTCAGCAACAGTGACAATGACGTCTTAGTTTTTGAGTTGAATGTTACCTGTGAATCGAATGAGGAACAATGCAAGTATGCGTACAATCTTAAGAGGGGTAACTACAATAAATTGAGAGAGTTTCCAAGAGAGAAAAAGACTGGTCATCTTTGCCTGTGAATGAGGTAGAAGATATGTGGCAAAAATTCAAAAGTGTCCTCCAGGAGGGAATGGAGAAATACATACCCAAGGTGAAAAGGCGCAAAAAGAAAAAGTTGATACCCATGTGGATAAGTAAGAAAGCAATGAAAAGGCGCAAAAAGAAAAAGTTGATACCCATGTGGATAAGTCAGAAAGCAATGAGAATAATAATCAAGAAAAAGCACAAATCATTTAAACGATATTTGAATATCAAATCTGGTCGAGATTATCTCAGTTACATAAATGAACGGAATCTATGTACAAAAATGCTTAAAAAAAAAAAAAAAAAAAAAGAAAAGAAAAAAGAGGTATGAAAAGGAAATGGCTAAAGAGTGCAAAACCAACCCTAAGAAATTTTGGAAATATATCCAGGAGAGGCTCAAAAGCAATACTGGTATATAAACACTTTGAAAAAAAGAAGATGGCTCCATGGCTACAGCTGATGCTGAAAAGGCTGATGTTTTGAATAAAAAATTTTTCAAGTGTATTTACGCGTGAAGATGTGAGCAATGTACCTAACTTAAGCGAATGTTCTTATTCACAGGCGCGTATCAGTTAGTGACATCAGAGTTACCAGCGAAGCGATAAAACAGAAACTGAAAGAGCTCAAACCTGATAAAGCACAGGGTCCAGATGCTATTCCTTCTCGAGTCCTACGTGAAATGTGCAATGAAATAGCCAGCCCTCTCTGTCTTCTGTTCAACACATCTCTCGAGACTGGAATTTTACTCGAGGACTGGAAGACGGCCGAGGTGACAGCAATATTTCAAAAAGGGAGGAAAATCAGACCCAGGAAACTATCGCCCAGTTTCACTTACCTGTGTAGTATGCAAAGTATTAGAAAGCCTAGTGAGAGATACTATCGTTTCACACCACTGAAAATGGACTCTATGCTGATTGCCAGCACGGTTTTAGGAAGAAAAGGTCATGTGTGACGCAGTTACTACAAGTTATGGAAAGGCTTACATTTTACTTTGACGAAGGGGAACCTGTGGATATCATTTATCTTGACTTTAAAAAAGCTTTTTGACTCAGTCCCACACGAATGGTTACTTACTAAACTCACTGCTTACGGTGTATGTGGTTCCATTTTGAAATGGACTAGTAGTTTCCTTAAAGGGCGCACACAGAGAGTCAGGGTAGGTGATGCTAAGTCCGAAAAAAAAGCAGAAGTAATGAGTGGCATACCCCAGGGTAGCATATTAGGTCCCATTCTCTTTACTGTTTTTATAAACGATATGCCCTCTACATTGCAGAGTATGTGCTACATATTTGCTGACGATACCAAAACAATGAACACTGCAAAGGAAAACTCCACCATCCAAATGGTATCAACAGACAACAAGAGTGGTCAGAGACCTGGAGCTTATTTTTCAATGTTTCAAAGTGTCATGTTCTACATATGGGGAATAAAATCCTGTAAATGAGTATGAAATGAAGCTGGGTAATAATGTTCAAAAGACTACAAGATGTAACGAATAAAAAGATTTGGGTGTTACGTTTTGATGAAAGTCTTGATTTTGACACGCACATAAACCGAATTGTTGGTAAGGCGAACCAAGTATTAGGAATGATAAAGAGAGCCTTCACACATTTTTAGACAAAATACTTTTCACTGCATTATACAAGTCCATTGTGAGACCATATCTGGAATACGCAATTTTATCTGGTGTCCTGCAAACCTACAGAGGCAGTCCATCCTTATCGAAAGAGTTCAGAGGCGTGCAACTAGACTGCTGAAGGAATGCAAAGAAATGAACTATTATGATCAACTAAAATTTGTTAACCTTCATTCACTGAAGGATAGACGACTATGAGGTGATCTTATACAGATGTTTAAAATTTCCCACGGATTTGATGATGTTGATTTGCACTCTTTGTTTTCCTATGCACCCGTGAATGTTACTAGAAACTCTGCTGGAAAACTCTTTGTTATGCATACCAGAACTAACAAGCGCAAATTCTCATTTTCTTTCAGAGTTGTTAACCCCTGGAATGCGCTAACTTCATCAGTTAAATTTGCAAAATCTCTGAATGAGTTCAAGAACCTGATAGACAAAACTGCCCCAGCTAGTAGATCTGTTTTATGGCTATAGTGAGCAGAAACCCCATTAGGTACGACCGATCTAGATAAAAATAACCAATACCAAACCATGAGGGACACAAATATTAGACCTCGCGGTCTAGGCGTAACCAAACGCCGTCCCTATTACTACTACTACTACTACTACTACTACTACTACTACTACTACTACTACTACTACAACAACAAAAAAAAAAAGCAACAGCAGATAGAGAAACGAACAAACACAAATAACATTTGTTCACGGCTGGTACGGCCTTGTAAACGTCACTTAGTTACACAAACGACAAATTCTCTGGTCTCCACTCCTGAAACACAGTCATTTATCATGTTAGCATCGATTTGGAATAAGCTAAACGACGTTAGTGTTTACTCGTTTTCTGTTTCACGGCAGTGATTTCTAATATTAACGTTCGGTGAACTCTAAAGGACAAGGGTCTGTACGATTTAGTTATTTTTGTGTGTCACCGTCTTTAATGCCAAGCCAAGTGATAGCCGAACACTTTTCGAACACAGTTCGGTCTAAAGCGGTGATGTCTCTTTCCTTTAAAACAAATAAACCAAACAAACAACACAACAACAACAAGGTCGACGACGACAACAACAACAACAACAGCAGCAGCAGCAGCAACAACAACAACAACACAACAACAACAACAACAACAACAACAAAAGCGAACCATGAAATCAGCAAAAATAGGAAAAACATTTTCAACACTCCTTGACCTCTGCAGTATCCGTTAGTAGCCTACTCAGCTGAAGCAGTCTTCAGGCCTACTCACTCCATTCAACTCTTCTTCGAGTCACTGAGTCAGGAGAACAATAAAGCGAACAAACAGATTGCCTGTCATCCAACTTTGAAACAAACAAACAAACAGACCTTTAGAGTCCTGAACATTACATTCTGCTCAGTGACTCATTTAAAGAAGGCTGAAATTGGATACTCAGTAGTTGGATAGCACAAACCTGATATCTTGGCAATTCGTTTCATAGCTAGGTCCAAGTAACAACTCAAAGAGTTTTCTAGCTGATCTCAAGCATGTCTACAAGGTCTATAGCATAGGCAGAGATCAAGAGCGGGGCGCAATGCCAGTTCATAGCCGTCAGAACTGTCTTCGACAGCTCAGAAGTGCCGGAACTTGAGACTGACTGAGAAGTTATTTGGACCATGCTGACAGTCAGTGAATGCGATAACCGGTGTTATCGCATCCCGGGCACGAGTCACCGACGAGGACTGCAAACTCTCATGCCTTCATCGAGTGGTTGGGATCGGTGCCAGCTCTGCCCAGACTGCTTCATTAATCTGCAGAGAGCCGACAAGTGCCCCATTCAGTCAAAACGCTCTTCTGACTGTATTGCCTGTAACCTGGCGCAAAGACCAGCCAGAAACAGCTATAGGGCCCTCAAGGCTCCAGTCACCAGAACAGCGCAACCGAAACACTCATTTTGGGGGCGAATGGTTGACTGGGACAGTTTAAGCCAGCCAGGCCGGGACCAACTGCAGGAGCTACTATATCAGCCCTACCGCCCGCCTTGGCTTAAGACTGTCAGGCCAGTGACACAGGCTAGAACACCAGGGCTACATCAAAATCTTGTTATGCTCTGCACAGTTATGCGGAGTTTGTCTTCAGTTGAGACAAGCTCCTAGCATAATTTTATCAGTCTCCAAAATCCCCCGAAGTCGGAGTGTGGCTGCCCACCTAGCAGGGTAAGAAAAAACGATCACACATGTAATGTTTCTTATCCCCAGCTGATAGTGTTCAAGTACTCTGGCTGTTCGGATGATCCCTGGAGTCTTTTAGCCAGGGGTACGACGACGACGAGGACGACGACGACGACAAACACAACAACACAACAACAACAACAACAGCTATATCAGAGCACCAGTGCCCACATTTAAACACCTGATCGCTCAATCCCATCCTCACCCGTCTCTGTTGTGATTATAGTCAGCAGTGTCCACCACAACGGATCCAGATCCAGATCCAGAGCCTGCTTCATTTTCAGTCATCAGCCATCTGCGCTTCGGAAATACCCAATACATACGTTCTGAGTGTCGAATTGAGACAGGCCAACGTTTACCCGAAATTTCACACACCTTGCATAGATCTTCACCAGTAGCAGTTAGTGTTGAAACCTGCAAAAGAAAACATTTATTTTTTCACCTGAACATGAAAAAACATCCCTCAGTTTGCACCCAGAGTGGAAAATCCAGGCCTCTAAGCATGGCATCAGTTGCGTACACAAAATGTAACTCAAGTAGGCGATAGGGATCAGTGTAAGGACGTTGTCTGTTCCTTGTATACATCAATGATCTTCGGGAGAAAGTGACCTCACCCACAAGGCTGTGTGCTAATGCCACAGCAGCCTATCGAACAGGCTGCATCCAAGCGAGACCAACACTTCCAGTGACTTTCAAAATGGAGGAAAACTGATATTCCACCTCATAAAGCGAACCGTTACTCCCGTGTCCAGGCATCAACAGTCTCTGCAACATAACTACCAGCAGCGTCTGGGATCGTAACTTCTGTTTTGGGACCGTTTTCCTCAAGGACAACCACGTGTTTTTTTCCCGAGAAAAACAGACTTGTGATACTTTGGAAACATGAAGATAATAACTGTTTTCATAGGAAAAACGGGGGGCAAGTTGTTCATGTGGAAAGGAGGGAAGAGAAACAGTTGTGATCTTCCGTGTTAACATTATTTTCCTGAATCATAATATCTGTTTCCTTGACAGTAGGGAAATATAGAACTGTCCAATCAAGTGAACCTGCATATATACACTCCCAAACAGCATTGTTCATATTTTCGCTGGTGATGTAGGATACCTGGTGCGGACTATAGTTTTTCTTGCTGTTGTTTTTTTCTTTGCTTTGAAACAAGTCTATTTGTGTTCTCGTTTCATTCATCAGTGGTGACACAAATACTGAATAAAGTTTGAAATCAATCCAACGAAAAACGCTGTCGAATAAAAGCTTGGATTATAGCATCCAGGTCTCGGCAATTTTCAATTTTTACACCGACATTTCGGGAAAATCTGTTTCAGTAGAAAAACAGTGTTACTACACACGTGCGCGCAGTAGTTTAAAAAAAAAAAGAAAAAAAAAGAAAGAAAAAAAAGGGACACAAAAAGACTGAAAAAGACTGTGTAACACACACACACACACACACACACACACACACACACACACACACACACACACACACACACACACACACACACCACAGGTTCATGCACGGAGTCCCGGCCTTTGACATGACAACAGATATTTCTTGCCTCATATGATTTGGCTCTGGCTCGAATATCCCGCCCCAGGACATTAGAAAAGAAAGAAAAGAAACACAAGTGGGACCCAGAGAAGTGCTGTCCTCAACTGCCGAATAAAACAGGGGGAGCAATCATCATCAACACCGTTGGAAAGCCTGCGCTGTGTTCACATAGCGTGCAGGTACGCACAGGACATTCTAAGATGTCAAGGGACATAACTTCTCCCTGGCAGATGCCATTGCATAACATCCACTGGGTCTGTCAACAGAACTTCCACAGGAATGTCCCCATTGGTGAGCCAGCCCATATTTCATAACTGCAGAGCCCATCGGCGAAAGACGCCACCGACAAGCAACTGCCGTGTGATCCCGCAGCCTTGCTAGCGGCAGTTCTGCTGATAGCTGAGGACAGCACAACTCCAGGCACGGCCAAGCTTTTGCCACGTGAGGACTTACGTGCCCTCTGTAGAGATGATTCCAGGTTACAGTCTTTCCTGTTAACAGGACTTTCCCTGCGGTCAGTGGGTCTTTCCTCACCGTCACTGTGCCTTTTCCCCAGAGTCGGCCAAAAGACTGAAAAGAAAAAAGAAACGCCCGAAGGCACGAATGGAACCCAGAGAAGTGCTGTCCTCAACTGCCGAACCAACCACCTGGAATCATTCCTGCTCCACCGTTGGAAGCCTGCGCCCGGACAGGACATTTCGTTAAGACGTCAAGGGACATAACTGCTCCCAGGCAGATCATTGGGCTTATGATCTACGACCCCTGACATTATTGTCTTGGCCATTCTGACCCGGATGGATTCTGGCTTGGACACTCTGGCCTTACTTACGACCTCAGACATTCCAACCCCGCACATTCTCGCTCGGCCATTCCAGACTTTGATACGAACATGCTGGCGCAAAATGAATAACGTACAGAATGGCTGAACACTGCTGATCCGCCGTGCACACACACACACACACACACACACACACACACACACACACACACACACACACACACACACACACACACCCTCCCTCTCTCTCTCTCTCATTGTTGAAAAATAACGCGCGCGCGCTCGCGCGCGCGCGCGCGCGCGCGCGCGTGTGTGTGTGTGTGTGTGTGTGTGTGCGTGCGTGCGTGCGTGCGTGTGTGTGTGTGTGTGTATGCGTGTGTGTGTGTGTGTGTGTGTGTGTGTGTGTGTGTGTGTGTGTGTGTGTGTGCGTGCGCGCGCGCACTTGTCCGTCAGTTAATTTGACATCAACACTACTTCAAGCTATAATCTCTCGTCGCGAAAATACAAATATTCTGATGAATGAAATCACATAAACTGACCTCTCCGGTCCAGTGTCACAAGGAACATTCCCAGAGACGGCCATGATCGTTCGTCACAAGGACGCACGCGCCATTTTGCCAGTAAAGATCGTTCTTCCATGAACATCTTCGGCAATGGACAATACTGAGCTGAGGTGGACGTCTAGTAGACGGTCCATCAGTGTGTCATCTGACAAACACCTTGTAGCAACGGACAGATTCTTCAGTCACACAACTAATCAGTCATTCAGATATAGACACAAGTTAACACGTGAAACTATGAATTCAATATATATCCTATACTCTAATACCTGTAAGTACACACAATATGCGGGACAGACTGAAAACTCCGAAAAAACGTTTTAAGTTTCATCGGTCCGACATCAAAACGAACGAAAAGGAACTCTTGAAACAAAACATTTAAACTTGCTTGGCCACACACCTGACGACCTCCGATGCCTTGGTATCGAGGTGTACTCTGTTCTTCTTCTCTGCAAGGGACTTGAGAGGGAACACTTCTGGATTGACAAACTATGCAATATGACACCACATGGACTTAACACAATGGACAGAACATACAGTGTGGCAAAGAGTGTCATCTCAGTGTCCCAGTAGACTGTGCATGCAAGTACGTATGTGATCTGTTGTTCTGTGTCAGGAAGCCCTGGTATTTCTGCCACGCTGAGCTGGGAAGAAAGTTAAACATTAATCAGACTTGCTCCCTCTCAGACTTCCTCACACTCCATATGTATTTTCCCACTTTTTTTCACAACGGAGTACAGCTGAGATGGAATCCCATGAAACGCAGGACACTTGATAATCCACTATCTCCATCCCACTCACTACACTTTTCCCCCTTCTCCTTCCTTTTCACCCCCTTCTTTTGCCCGCCACCCTCTTCCACCACTGTGCCCCTTTCATCCTGTTTTCCACCTCCCTAATTTCCCCTTCCCTCGGTCACTTGGATGACGTCTCCTGGGGCAGCAGGGGACAGCTGACTGAGGGTCTCTGTGAGAGGGAGACTCGAGAGATTGAGTTTGAGAGGCATGTATGTGAGAGTCTAATGTCGTCGCCCCTCCACAATATTCCGTATCCCTTTCCCCCTTTTTCCTCACTTCCTCCAGCCTCTCCAGCTGCCTCTCCCCTTTCACACACCCACCCCCTTCCGTTTCCTCCCATTCTCTTTCACAGCAATCTTTGTTATGGTGATGACGATGACGATGGTGATGGTGGTGATGTTAATGTTTGATTTTTTTGTGATTGTTATTATCATTGTTATCATTATTGTCATTATTATTACTATAATTATTTAAGGATCAACAGACACCCATTCTTGGTTAGGGCCCTTTACAGTCACATCCCACTCCCACCCCCCACCCCCCCACTCCCACTACTCACATTTTCTTTCCTCTTCCTCATCGCCTCATGGTTTTTATCTTTGCCTCATCATACCCCACCTTCCGCCCTTTGCCCTCACCCCCCTCCTCCGCCCCCGCTCTTACCTCAAAACCTCTGTCTGGTGTTGATAACCTTTGGCCTCCATACGTTTCACATTGAATCTAGATTCCCCCTTGTCTTTCTAATCCGCTTGTTCCTATAAGTGACACTCTCTCTCTGTGCGTGCGTGCGTGCGTGCGTGCGTGTGTATGTATGTGTGTGCGTGCGTGCGTGCGTGTGTGTGTGTGTGTGTGTGTGTGTGTGTGTGTGTGTGTGTGTGTGTGTGCGTGCAAGTATATGTGGAAGGGGGTATATGCATGCAGGCTTGAGTGTGGGACAGTATGTTTGTGCGTGTCACACACACACACACACACACACACACACACACACACACACACACACACACAGAGAGAGAGAGAGAGTTGTCAATTCTTACTGGGATTTCTTCTTTTTTTTCTTCTTAAATTCAAGTGAGTGATGCTCTGTGCTTATCCCGGGCTGTACTCGGATATTGACGTGATCTGTGTTTTGATCAGCTACAAATAAAGGTTTCTCCAAGGAAAGCAAGATAACCGAAACGTCAGAGAAAAAATACAACTCGTTTTGTCTTTTTTTTTTTTTTGCTTCAGAGGACTGACCTATATAAAGGAAATCTTAAATGAGGCAATGAATTGTAAACAATACAATAGAACAATAGATAACAAACAAACAGGGTAACTCATATTAAAGTAGGCAAATCAGAAAAATGCCAATTACGAGGTTTTGACTGGACCATGATTACACACACACACACACACACACACACACACACACACACACACACACACACACACACACACACACATACACACACACACATGTGCGCGTGTGCATGAGCATATCTAACACACATAAACAGACGCATGCACACACATGGACACTTTTTTTTAACATCGTGTTTAATCCTTTTATTTGGTTTGTTAGAGTTTTGATAATTGACAAGCTGTATGTTGTCCTCTGCTTATCCCATCCATGATTTATTACATTCCAGAGAGAGAGAGAGAGAGAGAGAGAGAGAGAGAGAGAGAGAGAGAGAGAGAGAGATTCAGTGTGAATATATATGTGTGGCTATATACATAATCTACAATTTTTTTGTTTATACAACTTGTTTTTCTGTTGCATTTTTTTTCTCGAGCATTTCAAAACTCTCTTTCAGAGCAGGTCTTTGAAGACATCGAGGGAGAAGCAGATATAAATCAAGCCTTGTATGTCCAACGACGATTGTCTAACGTCATGCAATCACAAGACGCCGCGAATCTTTGCGACCACACTGGTTTTCAGCCATAGAGTTCAACGTATCACTGTCACATCAGCTTGTCAGACTGTGTCCTTGGCTGCAATGTGAATGGTGAGATTTACGTCCTGCTACCCCGAGCCTCTCACAGACCGAGGTCTGCATTGGGATCGTGAGAACTCCAAGGCTGCGTTCCAGACCACAGTAAAAAAAAAAAAAAAAAAAAAAAAAATCAGACCGTGCACGAGTTTGAACTTCGATGTCGTAGATAATATGTGCTTGTCCTTGAGGTCAGTTAGATAACTAGAATGCTCTGTAGAGAGAGAGAGAGAGAGAGAGAGAGAGAGAGAGAGAGAGAGAGAGAGAGAGAGAGAGAGAGAGAGTCCTCTCGATTTCAGCCGATGTGTTTTTGAGCGAGGCCTGCTGGAACCGTTTGCTCAGAACAGGCTAGAAGGTAGGCTACATTGGCCATTTTAATATTACTGTTAGGCCAGCTGTCATCCTGGAGTTATTTCGTATTAGTATGTACATTATGCAACTAAAACCACTGGATGCGATGTGGCTCTTTCATTTTGTTTAGTTGTGATGATTGTACTGGATGCGGCAAATCAGTGAAGTTGTACAGGCATACTCTGGATATAATTGTTTATGAAGATTGTGAATATTTTCAGTGGTGACGCTTTTTGACTGGATCTCATCGATGAAGTCAGTTTGTTTTGGCATAACCTCGCCGTTTTCAAGTAATACTGTCAGTTCTGAGTGGGATTAGTCGGTGCAATGATAAAAGGGGTTAGGTTGGGGACAGACACGAGATAGAGAGATTCAGATACAGATGAGTTGTTATGTATCAGCCATGGGTTCTATACAAATCATGAGAGAGAGAGAGAGAGAGAGAGAGAGAGAGAGAGAGAGAGAGAGAGAGAGAGAGAGAGAGAGAGAGAGATTTTGGATTTTCGTCTCAGGCGAGACGTATTCAAGTTCGAATCTAAGCATCGGCTGGTGGATGAGCTGTAGTGAAGACTTTTGTTGTGTTTCTTTCTTCTTCTTCTTTTTTTTTTTCTCTATGTTTCAATTTCCAAGGCGTTCATAATACTTTGTGCAGACTTGCCGTAAACTCCCTGAACTGTTTGACACAAGTCCTATGCTCGTGAAATCAAACATGCGCAATGAACCAGTCCCTGTGGTACAGTTGCTACTGTCAAGGATTGACGGCTGACTCCACAAGGAAAGGAGGCAGAGGCTGTATTTGAACATAACAGAAACTTAGCAGTCATGGGAAGTTTCCGTCCCAGCCACCGTATATTACCCAGAGTGCTTTTTGTGTGCGGTATGTGAGAAAACAAGGACCACATAGACAATCCCTGGTATCATGTCTGCTTCAAGGATGCCAGAGAATTATTCAAGCTTTTACTCAACCAGTGGTGCAGACTATCAGCATCTTTCATGTTTGGTGAAAGCTGATCACGGAATATTCATATGAAATAACAAAGTGTTGAGAACTGCCTGCATGACACTTGGTCTCACGCCAGAATGGAACTCCACAGCATCATCCTTATCCTCACAGAATATCATAAGGAGTTGGGGACAGGGGTTGAGTGGGTTAGTCTTTTTTTTTGAGGTTTTGTACCATCCTCACAGATAGCTGTAACTGAAAAAGATCAAGGTGGGATACCAGTGGAATGGAGTATTGTATATAGATTTCCTTTCGCCAGATTAATTATGCCATGCTTTCGTCTACACTTCATGCCCATTCCACATTTGACATGCCTGGGGCGAGTTCATGCCACGGTTTTAAGATATCAACAGTTTCCGTTCAGGACCGAGAGTCATTGCTTGAAGATGGCAGACATGGCTGCAGTCATCACCGGCTCCGTGGACCTAGAAAAGGGCATACACCCAGACTGACTCTAAAAACTACACTTAGCCGAGGGGCCGTGCCAGGTGGTGTATCACTACATACGGTGCTACCCAAAAGACTGGCTGTGTTACTGAGCAATTATTGTCGTCCAGAGGGTTTGGGCTTACCACACGGTATCCTGCAACAGCAACGTCAGAACACGCATGTATTTACTGAAGTGACTCGGTCAGCAAAAGCTTGTGTCTCCTATGGTGAGTTGTGTCATTACCATTTCATATTGGTCTCCAAGGACTGCTGGCCGAGCACTGTGGCTGTGACTGGAAGTTCTTGGTAGTGCTCGGCGTTGTGGACCGAATTTGAAAGGGAGCAGTTTGGGAGTAATACCTCTGCAGAATAGGCACAGAAGACTAAGGAGGTAGCACACATTCAAAAAGAAATTAACAGCAAACAAAGGGCCTTAACCCATTTTCACGTTCAATAGTTTGTCTAGGACAACATGATGTGAATGTGGATATAAAGATGAGCGGTAACGTTTCTCCCGCCCCTCCCCCTCTCCGCTCTGTATGGACAGTTTCGTAGGCCTGTATAGTTTTCTTCATTGTCACGGTATCGCGCGTTTCGAAAGTAGTCACTTCCAGTGACCTTGACCTCGACCTCGATCTCGACCTCGAGCCTCGTTTTGTTTGGAGTTAGAGGATACTGGCGGGAGCCGTTACCCGAGCGTTGCAAGAAGCAATGTCGTGTACCTCACTTATAATATTAGTTCCAGCTCAAGTAAAGTAAACAGAAATGAAGGCGCGTTCACCATGGCTATGAATACGTAAGAGAGTGTGAGAACGAAGCATGGTGGCAGCAGGCGGCTCTACGAATCCAGCTTTCTGAAGATTTCCGCACAACGAATCGGCGACGAACTTGGCAACTGCGAGAGACTCTCAGAGGTGGCAGACGAGGCAACGGCTCGACGCTACGACTTGGAAGGGAGGAGACCTCAGCACATGCACACCACTTACAGACAAGAAATAAACTGTGAGTACAGCTTTTTTTTTTTTTTCCTTATTTCTTCATAAAGATGCCTTTCAAACCGCCAGAGAACTTTGATTTTAAGCAGCCAGAAAGCTGGCCACAATGGCGGAAAAGATTCGAGCGATTCATGACCGCAAACGAACTGTGTACGAAGAGTTTTCAAATACAACTCTCATCACTGATATATGCCATGGGGGCCTCTGCAGAGCAGGTCTATGAGTCTTTTCACTACGATGAGACGGATGGGAATCTCAAAGCTGTGCTAGACTTATTTGATAGACATTTTGTTCCACAAAAGAACATAATACATGTTAGGGCAATGTTCTATCAGCGAGTCAGGACAGTAGTGAAAGCATTGAAGCATTCTACCGAGCACTCTATGAACTCTCTGAACACGCAAACTTTACCAATCGAGAGGACACCATACGAGATAGGTTTGTTCTCGGTGTAGCTGACAGGGAGCTATCAGAGAAGTTACAACTTCAGGCTGATTTGACTCTCGAAAATGCAGTGAAGCAGGCCAGGCAATACGAGAGCGTTAAGAAACAGCTGGAGGAACAGAGAAAGCTAGGGGAGAAAGTAGACGCTGTTCATGCAAAAGGCCACGCCGCTTTTCATGCAAAAGGCCAAGGCAAGCAGAGAGGAGGAACAGAAAAAGGAGGAAAATCAAGATACACAAAAAAACGGGATAGCGCAGGACCTTGGGATCAGACAGATCGCTGCGGACGTTGCGGGCGAGGGCCACACTCAAGAGAAGATTGCCCAGCTATAGGCAAACGCTGCAGGACCTGCCAGAAGTCCAACCATTTCTCAGCAGTATGCCGCACAAAACAGTTGAAAGCTGTAGATGCAGAAGACGAGACATACTTTCTGGGAACAGTGCAGTCGCCATCCAACCAAGCATGGACGACAGACATCAACATAGGCCAGATAAAGGTCAAGTTCAAGATCGACACAGGGGCCGACGTGACAGTGATGCCAGCCAAAGTATATAAGACTTTGAAACCACAACCAACTTTGATGCCGTCCAAGGTCATTCTTCAGGGAGCAGGAGGTCAGATAGATTGTTTAGGGAGGTTCAAACAATCAGTGACACTGAACAGCAAGAATGTCGACCTTGAGATTTACGTCGCTGAAGGACAAACAGACTGTCTACTCAGCAGAGAAGCGAGCGTCCGGTGCGGGTTAGTGCAGAGGATTGGCAGCCTTGAGAGAGCTTTCGGCCCAGTAAGCGACCCAGTCAAATGTCCACCTGTGAAAATTGTACTCAAGGAGAACAGCACACCCTACAGCCTGAACTGTGCAAGACGAGTCCCCATTCCTCTTATGGACAAGGTCAAGCAAGAGCTCAAGAGGATGGAGGAAGCAGGCGTCATTGAAGAAATCACTGAGCCTACCGACTGGTGCGCACCAATGGTACCGGTCTTGAAGAAAGATGGCAGTGTTAGAATATGTGCAGATCTGAAGAAATTGAACCTTGCAGTCAAGCGTGAACGTTACCCTATTCCAACACTTGAAGACCTTCTACACAAGCTCAAAGGTGCCAAAGTTTTCAGTAAGCTAGACGCTACAAGTGGTTTTTTTATCAGATTCCCTTGGATAAGGCTAGCTCAAAGCTGACTACGTTCATCACACCACACGGCAGATACATGTTCCGACGTCTACCATTCGGAATATCATCAGCTCCAGAAATATTCCAGAGAACAATGGAAAACATCCTGCAGGATGAGGAGAACGTCGTGTGCTTCTATGATGACATTCTAGTCTTCGGTGACTCACAAGAGATGCATGATCAAGCACTGGAATCAGCAATCAACAAAATCACCGAGGCACGCTTGAAGCTGAACAAGGGGAAATGTGTGTTTGGAGAACCAGAGATTGAGTTTCTGGGCCACATCATTTCAGTAGATGGAATCAAAGCCCAACCCAAAGAAGGTGAGAGCTATTGCTGAAATGCTAGACCCGACCAACGTCACAGAGCTGAGGAGAATGTTAGGAATGTTCAACTTCCTAGGTCGTTACCTACCAAACTTGTCTTCAGTTCTGAAGCCTGTCACAGAGCTACTGGAAAAAGATGCAACCTGGCACTGGGGTGAACCACAGAGACTAGCGCTGACAAAAGCCAAAGAACTTTTGACAACAGCACCAACACTGGCCCACTACGACTTGTCCAGACCGACGATCGTGAGTGCTGATGCCTCAAGCTATGGTATTGGAGGAGTTCTCCTACAAGACCATGAAGGGCAGCTGAAGCCAATCGCGTTTTGCTCAAGAACTCTCACATCAGCAGAACGAGGATACGCGCAAGTAGAAAAAGAGTGTCTTGCGGCAATCTGGACGTGCGAAAAGTTCTCACGTTACCTGATAGGACTTCCAACCTTCACTCTTCAGACAGATCACAAACCACTGGTCCCTCTGATCAACTCAAAAGATCTACATGAGACCCCTCCAAGATGTCAGAGGATGCTGGTCAGATTCCTGAGATTCAACTTGAAAGCAGTGTATACTCCAGGCAAGAACCTTGTAGTTGCAGACGCGCTATCGAGAAGTCCCATCGAGGAGGAGATGGAAGAAGGTTTTTCGTCAGCAGACGTGGAGGCTCATCTCAACAGAATCGCCTCATCCTGGCCGATCTCCGACGAGCGACTCGACAAAATAGCCCAAGAGAGCCAGAAAGACCCAATCCTGAGTGAAGTTCTACAGCAAACTGCCTCAGGCTGGCCCAGGTATCGCCAAGACCTGCGACCAGAGCTACACAAGTTCTATGAGCACCGAGGAGAGTTCAGCGTGTACAAGGGACTGCTCCTGCGTGGAATAAGAATCGTCATTCCAGCAACCATGCAGAAAGAAATCTTGGAGAAGATTCACCATGGTCACCAGGGCATCGCGAAGTGTCGTGAAAGAGCCAAATCATCAGTCTGGTGGCCTGGGATAAGCCAAGAGATCAAGAACATTGTGAATAGCTGTCGTGCATGCGAGGAGGAAAGAAAGAGACCGTCACAGTCATCGGAGCCTCTAGTGATGACTGAGCTACCAGAACGTCCCTTTCAGAAGGTGTCCTGTGACCTGTTTGAGTTCAAGACTCGACACTACCTCGTGCTCTTTGACTTCTATTCGCGATTCATCGAGATTGCACATCTCGGACAACAGACATCAGAGACCGTGATCAACAGCATGAAGAATATTCTCTCTAGACACGGAATACCTGAGTTGATCATCACAGATATGGGAGACAGTTTACTTCCAAGGAGTTCCAAGATTTTGCAGATTCCTGGCAGTTCTCCCATAGGACCACTAGTCCGTACCATTCCCAAGCCAACGGTGGGGCTGAACGAGCAGTCAAGGAGGCTAAGAAGATTCTGAGTCAAGATGATCCAGCCCTAGCTCTCCTGATCCATCGATCCACACCAACAACGCCGACAGGGGAAAGTCCAGCTAGGTTAACTTACTTACGGCAGAAACCTCAGAACCACACTCCCTTGTCTACCAGCAACTCTTGAGCCACGTACTGTGAACAAAGAGGCTATAAGAGACAGAGACACTAGAAGCAAGCTGTCCAGTAAGCTTAACTTTGACCGTCGTCACGGCGCTAAAGAGCTACCAGAGCTACTTCCAGGCGACGACCGTCCTTCAGAAGTTGGATAACGAGAAGCAGTGGGGCAATCCTGCCACAGTGGTGAAGCAGTGTGCGCCTCGGTCATACGAGATACAGTCATCCAAAGGGCTGTACCGGCGTAACAGGCGCCATCTCATGAGGACAGCCAGACCCTTACCCCAACCAGTCCAGGTCCCAATTGTCCCCATGAACCAACCTGCTGTACCCAACACTGATCCCATCCTTCCTTTGCCCAGTCAGCTAACTCCGAGGAAGCAGAAGCAGCAGCAAAGCAGACTCAACCTGTTCAGGGCTACCAACCCATCCAGCGGAATGCTGAGGCGAGCCATGGACATCACTCATCCGGGGTCAGCACCGCATCCCAGCCTGATGAGCCTACGCAGATGTCGTCGTCTGAGGGTCAGCCAGCAACTACACCACCAGCGACAACGACTCGCAGAGGACGCATCGTAAAGAAGCCATCCCGCTACAGATAGACATTGTGGCAAATCGATCCAAAGACGATCCAAAGAGACACTAATTTCAGTTAATTTTGTTGCCCATTTTCGGTTTATGATCCCAAAGGGGGAGATGTCACGGTATCGCGCGTTTCGAAAGTAGTCACTTCCAGTGACCTTGACCTCGACCTCGATCTCGACCTCGAGCCTCGTTTTGTTTGGAGTTAGAGGATACTGGCGGGAGCCGTTACCCGAGCGTTGCAAGAAGCAATGTCGTGTACCTCACTTATAATATTAGTTCCAGCTCAAGTAAAGTAAACAGAAATGAAGGCGCGTTCACCATGGCTATGAATACGTAAGAGAGTGTGAGAACGAAGCATTCATGTTATTGTGTCTTTATGCAGATGGAGAAGCTCCGGACCTTACTGCTTGCCTCCACAGTACTTATTGTCTTGGCGTCAGCAGTATCATCGACAGATATGAATCGTCATTACATTGGTGCTGTGGATCCTGAGATTTATATGGGCCCAGTGAGCACATTGTGTATGTCTCTAGCATCTTTCTTATTCTGCACCAAGGTGTAGTCTACTCGTGGCGAGATACATTGTCACTTTCGATTGCTCTCGCGCGTGTGCCTGCGCGCATGTGTGTGTGTGTGTGTGTGTGTGTGTGTGTGTGCGCGCGCGTGTGTGTGTGTATGTGTGTGTGTGCGCGTGTGTGTGTGCGCTGTATGGTTAGATATTCCTAAGTATGTCTGATCGTTTTCCAGTTCAAGTGAAGGTTCTTATAGGTTGACCACACGTACGTCATTTTGGTAATGTTTTGAGTCTCTGACGGGCTTGTAGTCCCATTACAAGTGTCTTCAGAGATACACTGTCCCTGGTAGACAGACATTCTGTCTGGTACCATTTAAAACTTTTCAGAATTACTCATAGCCCAACCGCTTGCAAAGGGGTGTCAACTCGCAGGCGAAAAAGATTCACACCCTGCAACAGAATAATAATAATAAAAAAATGGTAAAGAACAAATGTCAATCAGCTTATGACATGAAAGCTTAATGACACTTAGCGCCGGCAGAAAAGACTGGGCGAATCTGAGAGCGCTAGCCATTCCTCTTAGTATATCACTCCTCGAGTTGATAAGAAAAAGTACCACCACCAACCCCTACAAAAGTGTATGTAGGCACAGAAAGGCTAAATGTTCAAATGAAAACTGCAGAATGGACACCCAATGTCCACTATGGACAGTTTGTACATGTTTACTACATCGATGCCACTAGGTTCTAAAATAAAAGCTCGTATGACATGATTTGGGAGAGAGAAAAAAAATGTAAAGAATTCCTAGGACAAACATAGCAAATGATAGGTCACATAGGCCAAAACCTAGGTGTGACAGTGAGGAAAACAACTTTCAAAAAATGAAAAAGTTAATGCTGAAACAAACGGCATTCCTACTGAGACAAGACTGACGGTAGGTCGCAGGCTCAGACTGCCAGTCTGATATCGGCATGCAAACGGAATCCTTTTCAACGAAGGGACTGCACATTGCAATTTGTTCAACTTTCCATCCCAGTCCCGAAATTTACACACACCTCTTCAATGTGTAAAAGTTCGCTACACCGAACGTAGGCTTACAGTATACACATCAGAAAGCTACAAGTAAGGGTGTTTAAACTGCACTTTTTCAGTGACATCAGTTATTTTTGTGTAAGTTTCTGTGTACTGAGTTGAGCCTCTTTGGAATTGTAGACTTGACGTCAGTGAACTTGGTTGTTGAACACTCAACAGACGGAACTGATTAAGAGCAAGGGATACCCGTGTGAGAATCACTACGTGACAACTCAGGATGGCTTCATCCTCAACATGCAGCGGATTCCTCATGGTCGCCAGACTCCTGCCCTCCGCTCCGGTGAGTTGAAGTGTTGCTGTATGCCCCGAACCACCACTATTCAGTGGCCTGTGATCACATGCACTACGTGATCTTCTCATTCGCTAGATTCCAGCCCTCCTGTCTTCTAAGTTTGGATGTTGTTGTCGACCCTAAATGGCCATTCGGTGTTTGTATTCATAAGTTCTACATGCCGTTTTCACGTTTGTTAAGACTCCAGCCCTCTGCACTTGTAATTTGAAATGTTGTGTGCCCTAAACGGCCATTCAGTCTTGTGTTTACGAGTTCTGCGCTCTGTGTTCATGATATGTGTGTCTGCAACAAATTAAATCTCAAAACCACTGATTGCTTTCTTTTATATCGATTATTATTCACAGTTATCAATAATAAAATCAGTATTCTATGTCAGTCAGAGTATACTTTATTTTACGGCTATAGATCTAGTTCCAACAATGTAAAGGCTTAGAAAGAGAACGAGCAATTAATTAGTCTGAATTTTTCGTTCAGCGCCTAAAGAAAACACTTGGTCCTATCATTGTCTTTGTATGAAATACCATCAGCTCCTTACCTATATGTTTACTTCCTTTTGATTAACACTGTACCGTTTTAAAATCCATACTAATAATCAACTTGAAAAAGGCAACTAAAGAATGAATTACAATGGAAAGAAAAGAGAAAAATACATCATCATCAGATGCAAGAGAGGGTTCCTCAGCGAGACCCGCGGTGCTTCTCCAGCACGGTCTGCTGGGCTCTTCCACCAACTGGCTGGACAACCTGGCCAACGAGAGCCTGCCTTACCTGCTGGCTGACAGGGGGGCAGACGTGTGGCTGGGGAACATCAGAGGCAACACCTTCTCCAAGAAACCACACCTCGCTCCGCCCAGACCAGGAGAAATTCTGGGATTGGAGGTGCTATTCCTGGCCTTTATGGGAATTACGATATACGACACGCACAACTGTGTTTATATGTCCACACAAACATCGTAAGCATTCAGTTGAATCAAAACCAAAAGCACAGGCAAACACACACTTCTATCAAGTTTGACAGTAACGACCCTCACGGCTGTATCTTTTATTGTCCATAACCAGTAAGTAGAAGGACCCGTAGTCAAACGGTTGGAGCGTTTAGCGGCAGAGCAGACGGTCGTGAGTTCCAACCATTCGTGGGGTCGGATTTTTTTCAGCTACAAAACCTCGATTCACCCAGCAGTAAACTAGTTACTGTGTCTGTTCTGGGAAAGTGAAAGGCGATGGAGAGAAAGGGATAGACTCCGCCGTATGGTCATGCCGTGCCACCAAACACGGTGAACCTCTGAAGGTCACTGCCCTGCGGTCATATCTAGACCGCTATAGGATTTTAACCTTTAAATATATTGATCGACGTTATCAAAAAAGAAAAGCAAAGGTGTCGTTGACTACAATCCTAGATAATCAGTTCAACAGGCATGATCAAAATCAGTCGCTCGGTTGGTTTATACCTCAAACGTCAAAAAGTAATCAAGTCGCTAGTCTATCCCAAAATTTGGACACAATGTTCTTCTTCTGTTATGTGGCCACAATCAACGCTGTGATTATTTTGTCACAGAATAGAGGGTTTCCATGAACCGGCTGCCCGACTTAAAAAAGAAAAGAAAATCCTTTTCTTTTCTGTTTCCTATGTGGGCTTCAAATAGCTCTTCATGTTGCACGAGTAGATCAAAACATTTACTCCGGATCACATACACACACTCTCTGCCCACTAACTGGATCAGAGGGGACGAGAAGTGGCGGGCAGGCATCCTAGTGACCGCCCCCGGCACCCCTCGCCGCAGCGGCCCTCCTACCAGCACACCCCCTGCCCACCACCTACCTAGTCAAGCACTCTCAATCTGGTATGAAACATTAAAAAAAAAAAAAAAAAAAAACTTGGGTTCCCTTTTTTTCCTGCACACACACACACACGCACGCACGCACGCCTTATACAGCTCACTGGAAATCGAATACATATCTTTATTTTGCAGAGTTTTTGGAAACAATTGATTGCGCTTGCTCGACATTTTAGACTTTGCGCCTATTTGTATCACTTGTGTGTGGACAGTTTTGACGAGATGGCTGCTTTACGACCTGCCAGCGATGTTTGACCACGTGCGACTCGTATCGGGCGTGCAGCAGATCCACTATGTGGGCCACTCCCAGGGCACGATGATCGGCTTTGCTGGCTTCACCACCACCACACCCTGGCCCAATGGTCAAGCGTTTCTACGCTCTCTGGCACCTGTTGCGCAGGTGTCGAACATCGAAAGTCCGATTAAGCACCTGGCTCCCTTTGGCAAGGATATTGCTGTGAGTGGCCTTCCTTTTTTTTTTTTTTTGATACTTATACTGGAAAGAAAACAGTCAGCCTTCATGATTTTGCTGCAGATTAAAAAAGAAAAGGTAACCAAATAAACAATAAAGTGAAAAAAGCACTAATGCAAGCATAAATTAAATCGGGACAGTAGGATACAGAATATGCGGAAGAAATGTCTCGTTATCACAATAAAAATCACCTAACATGACATAACAGGCAATGGTAGAAAATGAACACAGTTATAAACGTGTACAGCAGAAACTAATGCAACTTCCAATCAAACCGAAAGTAAAAGATGTTTCAGAAGTACTTATCCTCTCTTATACTCTCAATTTAATATCTAACAACAGATCCAACTCATAAGCTGGTTAACTGTGAAAAATAGCATGAGACTGAATATAGTTCTCCACTCAGGGCCATCGAGACAACTTTCTAATTGAACTCACAAGAAAGCAGACTGAAGAAGCTCGCATCTGCAACATTAACAAGCATGTCAGTCTAGTCAGCAGCTTGGAATAATCTAGCCAACGTCCTTGTTATAGAAGTTTGGGCACGGGTATGTGTAGGTGCATCTATCTGAAATCTCACAACAGCTCCCGATCTCTGGCAAGAAGAGGACCAGAGCCCTAGCGGCAATGACAAAGCAGCAGAAAAGATTCCCAGTTGGATCAAGTCTAGAAGAAATGAAGCGAGCTTCAGAAGGCTTAGATTTCCCAGTTTACAATGCCCAGTAGCCATGTGGGTAAGACAACCGCCTCAAGGCGACTTGACCTTCGCGCCTGAACATCAAGGAACTGCTGGTTAGAATGGCAACCCCAAGAGAGAGGATTGGAGGGTTAGGGATAGGGTTGGGAATAGGGCTGTGTGTGTGTGTGTGTGTGTTGGGGGGGGGGGGGGGGGGGGGGGGGGAGTGACAGCAGAAGGGCATCTAGGAGTCATGACCAATGTGGCTTAGCCTAAGTACAAAACAAGTGGAATCCCTGTGCGTCATGGAATGAAATTTTCCACCGATCGCAGCGTGAGGATGCGCAAACGAAAGACAGTTGCACGAAGACTTGATTAATTAGCAGCAGCACACCCCGCCAGTAGATACAAGCTCTTGATGCCAAACGCCAGAAACTGGACTTGCCACCCGCAAGTGCAAAAGAAGAATAGGAAATATTAGATTAAAATGTCTGCAAACTGGATGCGTTAACAAGAAAGAGCAGAAACGTAGAGAAGTTGTCTCTGCAACTTGTAGTGGTTCCAGTGGAACAACACAGCCAAAATTGAAGACACGTCCTAGAAACTCGAGTTGAAAGCCCAAGAAACGGAAAAAGTTTGGTCTCAGAATTGAGATGCAAGGCCTAGAGAAGCTCTAGACTGATCTGTAAGTCAAACACAGTTTCCCTCGGTAAAGCAGAATCAGCCGTGAGGGGAAAAATGGGGGGGGGGGGGGGGGGGGGGGGGGGGGGAACTTCTTCCAGTTCGCCAGCTAGCTAATCGAGCAGTCACAATCTGGAAAACTTACAATGGACAAAAGAAAAAAAAAATTCTGAATGAGATCTCAGGAAAACATAATTTGACCAAGACAGCAAAGCATGACTTAAAATCTGGCACTTGGTGTGGCCTGCAGCACCCGAAAAAAAATTGCGAAAGGTCACCAAAATGGATGAAGTAAATGAAAAGGTGTTAAGGAAACCTGAGTCAAATCATCGCTTGGCCCCTATGGAATACCCCATTTGCTGTATAAGAAAGGTTCCAACAGCTTTGGGTTTTCAAACTGATGACATCAGCATGGGAAAACTTGAAGATCAGCGACCGATGAATGCTTGGTAATGGAGTTAACATTCCAAAAGAGCAGAACTCGAGTTACATCAACCAACTCGAACCAACGTAATTTCTGAAAGTTGAGGGAATATCTCTCTATCAGGGCAGCGAGGATGATTGAATGCCTCACAGAAATGAGATCATGGATGTGTCAGTTCAGAGAGGAGGCACACGAGGAGAGTCTGGCTATATAAAACATAATAAAATGACCCGAGAAGCAATCCACACTGTAGAGACAAAGATAAGGGATCTGGATGAAGTGTGGCTCACTGGCAAATGCGTATGGATTAGTCCCACACGAGATGATTTAACTGGCTGTCGAGGTATAATGTGTCCCAAAGAACACCAGAAAATGCTGAAGAAGAGCACAGGAAAATGTCAGAAAAATAATTCATGGGTTCAATGAGGTTCACCTCAAATGAATACATAACAAATCGGATCCGTCTGGAAGTTGGCACGACCACAGGGTGTCTATTTCTGCAATGCTCTTTGTATTGGCGATGGAGGCCATCGTGAAGGCAACAATGAGCAATACAGGTCCAGAAGATCTTGGAAATTGATCCAAATACTCCTCACTGTAACTTTTATGGACGGCACAAATGTCCTTTCCCCCAAATAAAATGAAACACACGAAGCACTGATGCAGTTAAGTGATTTAGCTCTTTACCCAGGATGAGTTTATAACCTACAAGATTAGGAAGCCTCTCACTACGGAAGAGGAAAAGCAGCTCGAGCACAACACAGCTATTCTAACAGTGACAGAAGAGCCAGTCAAAAGTATCGGAAGGTAGTATCATGATTCTTTAAAGACACAAAGAGGACAATCGAAACCCAAATGTGGAAAGAGGGGGGTTAGTTACCGCCAAGGACACAGACAGAGTACAGGCGGCAACTAACCCCCTCTCTTTCCAAATGTTGCTTCATTTTCCGCCCTCAGTCACTCCGTTTTGAAACGTAATCGAAACCAAATTAATTTTGGTAGAAGAAATGTTGCACATGATAGACCGGCGTGGTCCCCTTGACAAATACGAGTCTATTGCTTATGGGGTAAATTGACCAAAAAGCTTCTCTGGCCTCTGCTTATATCAGCACAATGGAATCAGCACAGGAAAAAAAGCAAGTAGGTTACACAAGGAGAAATGGATTTATGTCCACGTTCCACGCTGCATTCCACTTTCGCCGAGCAGAACTGAAACTCTCCCGAAATTTAGCCGTGTGTGTGTGTGTGTGTGTGTGTGTGTGCGCGCGCGCGCGCGCGCCTGTGTGTGTGTGTGTGTGTGTGTGTGTGTGTGTGTGTGAGACAGGAAGATTTCCTTTCTTACTCCCCCCCCCCCCCCCCCCCCCCCCCCCACCCCCAGTAAAGACAACTCGTGTCTTCCTGCTATCGAAGGTTAAATAGATCGTAAACAGGAGAGAAGCTTCTATAGAAAGCCGACCCACACGGACCAGTATTTGCAATTCGACAGTCACCAACCACTGGAACACATGCTGGGAGTTAATCGCACTCACACCCACCGAACGAAGACCATCTGCTCCACCGACACAGCTAGGGAAGAAGAGGTGCAGCACATCAAGAAAGTGTTCAGTGTATCGGGATACCAGAAGTGGGCCTGGGATATCCCGGGGAGCAAGAAAAAAAATACCCTACCCCTCCACTGAACGTCAAACCCCTTAGAGGGTACGTCTCCATGCCGTACGTCAGCGGCGTCACTGAAGCTCTCAGCAGGAAGATTCGAAAGTTGGGAGTCAGTGTCCACGCCAAGCCGACCAACACCATCAGAAGCCAGTTAGTCCGCCCCAAGGACAAAACAGACAAACTGGACAAAGCAGGGGTGATATACAAGATATAGACTGCCAGGACTGTGACCATAGTTACATTGGTGAAACTGAGCGCAACCTGCACAAGAGACTAAAGGAACACAAACGTGAGTCCTCTCCAGTGGGTGAACATCTGACCCACACCCAACATCAATTTGAAAAGGACAACGTGCAAGTGCTCGACAAAGTAGCAGGATGGTTCCAGAAAAGAGTAAAGGAGGCGGTCCACATCGCCGCCAGGAACCCCACCCTTAATCGCGACGGGCCGGCACAACCTGCCATCGGTGTACTCCTCACTCATTCAGTCCCATTGTCGTGAGTTCGCTCACGGCGGTGCGCATTGAATCCAGTTCTCAACCCAGCAGTTGCGCTGAAGAAGTCGGCCGGATTGCCGACGAAAGCTACGCACACAGTGAGTAGTCTTCTTTAACTGAGTGACCTGTTTAGTCTGATAGCCATTACGAGAAGCTTAATGTTTGATTTTTTTTAGCATTGTCTATTTTCCTATTGATCAGTGTGTATTAGGCTTTGCGAATCGCCAAATATTACAAACATTCTCTTTGTTAATTACAACCGACATGGCCATTTATTTGTAGACTGGTAGGGGTGTTTACATGCAGAAAATGTTAAGTTCGGGAAGAATTAGACGTGGCAGAGGAAAACCTCAAGATCAGGGAAATAACAGGTCACACAAAGACCAACAGACAGGGGCTGGAATAAACAAAAATGAAATCATGGTCAAAAGCAAAAGGGAAAGCAAAGAGAGACCTGGTAATATAGGCGCTGAAGAAAGAAGACGACGACGCCGAGAGAATGCAGAAGGCAGTCCAGCGAGGCCAACAAGGGCAATGGACTACGTAGAAAAACGCACTGCAAAGAACTCTCACCTGGGATGATATATGGCACATGGCACCTCTTACAGTCAGCTTCATCCTCCGATCTGTATATGACCTCCTGCCCTCAAATTCAAACCTTGTCAAAAGTTGGAAATCCGACGACCCTACGTGGCCACTATGTCACGGCACACAAACACTGGAACATGCAAAGCAAACTAACCCAGGGAAGGTACACACGTAGGCACAATTAACCTAGTGCTCAAGGAGATCTCACATGCGATTAGCACCGCTGGAGAAAACTCTACGCCACCAGAAAGCTCCAGCAACGAAGTTCTACACGACCGGTGGCAAGAAATCATGACCTGGCACAGCTGTTCGTGGTATCAAGAGCATGGAAGCAGGGTTTACTGGATGGAGCAGATGACTGGAAATGCACAGTGGACCTTCCAGAATGGGGAGGAGAACCACCCAAAGATCACCAGGTGGAGTGGCATGAGACCGGATTTTGTTCTCCACGCAGATTCATCAAAAAAAATAATTGTGATCGAACTCACTTTCACCATACGAAAGCAGAATGAAGCAAGTACACCACTGAGAAGTATGCCAGTCTAGCGAGCAGCTTGAGGGAATACGGCTTCAAGGTCCAGGTTCTCGCCATAGAAGCTGGAGCGAGGGTTTCGTAGGCTCACCAGCCTATGATCTAATGAAACAGCCGGTAAGAACTGGACCAGAATCCCGAGGCCAATGGCGGAGGCTACTGCAAAAAGTTCAAGCTGGATCTGGTTGAGGAGGAACAAATGTGAACTTCATAAGGCTTAAATTTCTCAACATAGAACAGGTGTACGTTAACAATTGGTAAGACATCTAAAAAGGCAAGCCTTGAAACATCCACCTATCCAAAATTTGCGGCTTGCGTGTTCGAATCCCGGCAGCGCCAAGAGAAAAAAAAGTTGACAGTAGAAGAGCGTCATGACCTGGATGCGGCCCGACCCCCTTAGAGTGTAAGCAGTTCAGAGCAAAAAACACTTGTCTGAGGGGGTTTCTTCTTTGAAAACCTTCTGCTGTCAAGCTGTTTCTAGAGTTTCTTCCTTCCTACCAAAGTGGGAAAAACATGCGTGACGACTCTGCAGAGAAGGCTGTAAGATCCATCCAGCCTAGTTTTCAGACTGGCGGAAAAAAAGGGGAAGCCCGGTAAACCAACAGGCAGGGACTGGGATCAACAAAACTCAAATGGCGGTCAAAGCCAACACAAAGAGAGACATGATGGTATAGCAGTTGAAGAAAGAAGTGGGTGTCAAAAGAATGTAACAGCAGCAATGTACTACGAGTAACAGCCCACTCCAAAGAAGTCTCAGCTAGACTGAATTGTGGTAAATGTCTCCTATTAGTAGATATATGCGTGTTGTTGAATACTTTATTTTCTTATATAAGCTTACTTATATCACGTTATATATTTGTTCCCCTGGAAACAGAAAGCCGACCTACAGGAAATTCTAATCGCACTATTCACAGAAATTCTTTGAACTGTTTGGCCATGGAGCGTATGACCAGTACAACCAACGTCTGCACGATTTCTTGGCGCGTGACGTGTGCCAGAACCTGGGCCAGGTGTTGTGTGAAGACGACCTGTTCGTCATCGGAGGAGTTGACACAGCGGCCATGAACAAGGTGGGCCTTGACCATTCATATACATTTTCACAGTGGATGTCTCCACTAACAATTACACAAAACGCAGTGTATGTCAAAATCATGAAAGGTGTCTTTAAACTATCCTCCACCCTCATCAACCCCCCCCCCCCCCCCCACCCACCCCCCAACATCACCACAGTGTATCAGTCCGATGTGTGTGTGTGTGTGTGTGTGTGTGTGTGTGTGTGCGCGCGCGCGCGCGCGCGCGCGTGTGTGTGTGTGTGTGTGTGTGTGCACGCGCGTGCGTGTATGCTTTCCCCCATGTTAACTAACCTGTATTAGTGGCATTCTCCATTTGCCTGTTTTATGTACATTTTCTGATTTTATCACACGGTTTTCATGTATGTTTGTTCTTTATTACCCAGTCACGAGTGCCAGTGTACATTGCACACAGTCCGGGAGGAACATCAGTGAAGAACATCTTACACTTCGCACAGGTAGGCAAGTTTTGTCTTAGCTGTTCTGAAGCGCACAACAATACAAGTAAGTGCTATTGCTAGCTGAGTGACCTGTTTAAATCCGGTAGTCGTTATAAATACTTTCATTCACGCGTCTTCTTTCATCCACTGGTTAATGTATTATGTTGAATATGACTTAAATTTGATAGCAAAAATGACTACCTACCGCTTGAAAGAAAAGGTATCAGTTGAGACTGTCTTGTTAATATCAAGTAAAAGTACAAGTAAAAGTACACACATACATCTATTTATCTATCTATCTATCCATCCATCTATCGACACACACACACACACACACACACACACACAGAGAGAGAGAGAGAGAGAGAGAGAGAGAGAGAGAGAGAGAGAGAGAGAGAGAGAGAGAGAGGAGGTGAAGAGTCTCACTCTCAATACTGAGAGATCGACATTTTCGTCGCAAAAATTGCAATTTTGTTTTCATCTTTATGAAAGAAAAAAAAAGTGTTCTTTCAATCTAATTCGTGTTGTTTGCAGTCCAGCCGATCTCAAAGAACCGGATCAGGCTGTCACCTCCTCACATGTGTGTAAAAACAATCACATAACCTTACGTGCAACTCATTGAATCAGAGTTTCTAAAAACATGCCAAATTATTTTCAGATCTTACTTCCATAAAACGTTGGGTCAGATGAAAAACGCTTTTCTCTTTCGGGAATTCAAGAATCACATCGAACTGGACATAGTCATTGAGTCTGCTGACACTGAATCCCAACATTCTCCCAGATCATGGTTATATAGTTAGCGCATATCACATGGAATACACCTCGAAGCTTCTTCGACTTTTTAAATGGTAAAAAGTGGGTGTAGGAGTGGCCAGTGAGCAATCGACACGAAATTGCCCCGTCTTTTGTCACCACCAGCACATGGGAAACACTTTCAGGTTTGGATGGATTTGAAAGAAGTGGCCTTTTTTATGTACATTTTTGTATCTTCATTTTTTTTTTATAGTTCAAATCCATCTGCATGTTCCAGTACTCTTTATAGTAAGTCTGAGCTTAGGTTTCAGAGCTGTGTGAGGTAAACACAATTTGGCAATTTTTTTTTCTTCTTTTTTTTTTGTAGCATGCCAGGCAAGTAGAGCAATCACCTCATTGTCCGAATGCCAACATGACCGGGAACCTAAGCAAAAAATATGCTCAGCAGCCATCAGATTTTGAATAGGTGTACAGCTGAAACAAATTCAGGAGGGTGTTTAAGTTTACGGCCAGCTAGGCCTCCAAAACGGAAAGGGAGTCAGAGAGAATGAGAAGGTTTTTGTGTTTTGATTTAGAGACCATTTGAAGTGCTAGGACCAAGGATGTGAGCTCAGCTGACGAACTGAATGATGGAATGTGTTTAGGACATTTCTTAGCGGGTGCTGTTGAGCGATATGTAGCAGAAGCAACTCCAACCTCAGAACTGGAACTATCAGTAAATATGAAATTTAGCAATTCAGTAAATTGAAATTTAGAACAAAGTGCGGCGAAAAATGTCTTGTCTGCCAGAGAGCTGGTAGAGTCTTTGTAATAAGAGGTAGTCAGGGTGTGTGAAAGTCCATGGTGGGTCGACAGGAAATTTGGACGAGTCATACACCACTCTAAGGCATATGTCTATACCATTAGACAGGAAAGAACATGAATTCCCAAAGCGGAATGGAACTCGGGTTTCTTCCATAAAAAACAAAACAACAACAACAAAAATTGGGGGTGAAAAACACACTACTAAGCAAAAGTTCAAAGAAAGTTTCAGCCCACTGTTTGAGAAGGATGGTTTCCCTGGCTCTGACTAGACTGTATATAGGGGTGATGTGGAACACCCTGAGACAGAGTCGAAGGCCTTGATGGTTGATAGGATTCAGAGTTGTGAGGTAGGGAGGTCTTGCAGAACTATAGAAACATCCGTAGTCCAATTTGGAGCGGGCCAGAGTTTTATCAATATGGAGATTAGTGATCTAATCGGCGTCCCAGTCATTGCGCGCCACAACTCGCGGAATCAATAGGCTTATTAATTGCTTTCTGACAAGTTTTTTTTTTTTTTTTTTTTAAAAGCTGGAAGTGACTTTTTAAGCTGGTTGTTTTCCAGGTAAGCACATATCCCGTTAAAACTGGGCCTTCACACAGATGTACGGTATTGTTTGCAGTAGATTTGACATACCAGAAGAACAAGAAGAAGAAAAAACAGTCCACTATGGTTAGTATCCTTGCTTTGCTTTTTTATTCCCCAAGATGGATTTCAGAGACAGCTTTGGTTTTGCTAGGCAGCGGTAGAACGCAATGTCAGTGAGACCAGGTGGGAACACCCAGCCATTTCCTTGTCTGCCTGTTGATTTTGACCTCCATTGATTCCACTGTGCTAGTGCTCATACGTATATCAGTAGAGGCAGAGGAGCTTCGGGATCAGCATGAACTGCAGACACCAGACTTTGCATTTGCCAGGGAGGCTATCTGCAGGCTTTCTTTTGCCATTTGTTTGGCTTCTGCTGTCCTCATTGTGTTTTACAGAAAGTTATCACCGTCCAAGGCTCTTGTTTCGATCTTCTGTCATGTCCACTGTCATCTTACTCGGTTCACAGTTTAAGCTTTGGGTTAATAATATTCCCGAAGAGAATGATGTGCAGCCATATTCAGTGAAAATGGATAAGCATGTGAAACAAATCCAAGCTTTACCTTTCTTGTGTGACTATGAAAACATATACATAATTTATAATAGATGTTCAGCAAATTTCAACTCCAAATGGTTCTAGACAGACAGGTTCTGTAAATGTTCTAATCGTGTATTAATAGTTACCTGTGAAAACTATTGTTCATCACCGTCACATTTCTGCTTACAGGGTGTCGACTCCAGGAAGTTTCAGATGTTTGATTACGGTTCGAGTGCAGCCAATCAAGCAAAATATGGACAGGTAATTAGAGAAAAAGCCTTTGCTATTTGTGAGAGACGGTCTATTCAAGTGCACGCACAGTTTATGTTCAGAGCCCAGCCGACCACACACAGGGTGTCTTCACGGCTGTCAAACCCAAATAAGTAAAAAGCACACCTTCTGAAAAAAGAGAGTTTTATATCTGAAATAGCACTGAAAACAAAGTATGATTCAAAAACATGATAGCTGAACTATTGACATTCATCAGGCAGAAAGGACTATGCCACGTTGACAGCCCCAGCCATTCTTACCATTTTTTTTGCCTCCCAGATTTGATGAGCAAATTAGCAATTCAGAAAAATTTACATGTAACAAAAAATTCACGGAAGATTTTCATGGGCAAATACACAGTAGAATGGACAGCCAGTATCCATCCTGGACAGTAAGACAGTATGCAATTATCATTACAAAGTCGCCAGATTACAGTAAAACATGCACACACACACATGCATGCGCACACACACATACACCCCCCCCCCCCCCCAAATATGCAATAGATCTTGACCAAATGGAAAATAATATTAAAATATCTGCAGGACAGAGGCAGAACAATCTGCAAAGACAGAATAGACCACACTGAAGAATTACAAACGAAAAAAAAGCAGTCAGAGGGTGGTACTGACAGAAAAGAGGCCATCGTTTGCACAAGGCATCCAGGAGGCAGGGAGATGTGTATGCATAACATCTTTGTAAGCAGATTAAACAAGAGTGACATTCATAGCTCAGTCGGACAATGTGCGTGAACATTATGCTTAGACAATAAAGTCACTATTTGCCTGCGGATTTTGCAAAAGCTCAGGACAGTCTTTATGGGTTCTGTTCCTGTAAGCGTGCCAACAGAATGTATGCAAGCCTCACTGTACTGCAGTATGTATGGTGTACAGCACATTATTCGGTCGTAGTTTTAGGATCAAGAAATTATGGGCGCGCATTTCTTTCATCACAACAGCAAGTTATCCTTGCTCATTATTAACTGTACTCTGCCTCACTTTAAATGAGACAGAGAACAGTAAATAACGAACAAGTATAGTAACTTGCTCCCATGATGAAAGAAATGCATGCCCGTAACTCTAAATGGATGCTGCTTATGACACTGAAGCGCCTACCAGTAATGACAACACAGAACCAAGAAGTCCACGAAAAAACGATGCTCTAAGCTTCCCCATATACCGTGTATCTGGCACGTCTACACAGCAACAATATTTGGAGAAATGAACAAACACAAATTAAACATGTATTCAAGACTTGCACAGGCCTTTCAATCTTGAATATAGTCACAGGCAAAAACAGTTTACAACACCCAATTGCCTACCAGAAATGACAACACAAAGCGCACACAACAAAAGAGAGAACACACATCCCCCCCCCCCCCCCCCCCCCAAAAAAAAGAAAAAAAAAAAAGGTCCAGGTTTGCCCATATACCCTGTTCCTGTCACATCTACACAGCAACTGGAGAAAGGAACAAACATAAATCAATATGCATTCAAGACTGGCACAGCCTTTTTAATCTTGAATATAGTCTGTCACACAGGCGAAAAATAATTATTATAACCTCGGGCCCATTGCTATGAAAGGAGCTCTTAAGACTTCCTTTCATACTAATCAAACCGAGGTTATCTGCGTTTGTTTTTCTTCATCTGTGCAATTGTTTGACTATATTTAAAAATCAAAAAGGCTGTGCCAGTGTTGAACATGTTATTGTTTGTTCGTTCATTCCTCAGTTGTTCATGCTGTGTAGATGTGTTGGGTGCAAGGTATATGGGGAAGCTTGAAACATCCTTTTTTCGTGGACGTCTCCCTATTCAATCATTGTGTGTGATTTCTACTAGATGATTAGGTGTTGTGTGTCGTAAGCAGCATTCGTTTGGAGTTATGGGCATGTATTTCTTTCATCATGGGAGCAGAAGTCATCTCCTTTTCGTTATTAGCCGTTTATATGTCTCTGCCCCATTCAAGATTTACTTTCATACTAATCAAACCGAGGTCATCTGTATTTATTACTGTTCATCTGTGTGTGTGGCTATATTCAAGATCGAAAAGGCTGTGCCTGTCTTGAATACATGTGAATTTGTTCATTTCTCCAGTTGTTGCTGAGGTATGTCTCCTTGTTCGTTCTGTGTTGTCATTTCTGGTCGGCGATTCTGTCACGAGCAGCATTCACTTGACGTTACAGGTGTGAAGTTCTTTCGTAATGGGAGCAAATTATCCTACTTGTTCGTTATTTACTGTTTACCGTTCTGTCTCATTTTTAAGATTTCCTATCAAGAAACTTTTCAAAGCGCGAAAGTGCCCGTGTATGATTTCAGGTAAACAGTTCACTCTTGAGAAAGGCATTACTAAATCCATGCAGCTATGTATCTAAATTTCAGCTGAATTCTGAAGCTCAGGCATGTTCACCCCTAAATATAGCCCATTTACATAATTGAAAGCCCACTGCCTGATTTCTCCTAAGTTTATAGAACTTTATAAAATGTAATACTATCATTTGGTCCATCTTTTGTTAGCCTACACCACCACAGTACCATCCTGAAGACCTTCAAGTGCCTGTCTTGGCCTACACTGGTGGCCAGGATATACTTGCTGACCTAACTGATGTGGGCCTGGTTGCTGAAACGCCTATCATCCACATTGCTTGCTGCTATAGACATTCCATCCTGGAGCATCTTGACTTTATCTGGGCGTTTGATGCTCCGAAGTTCTGCTACAATGACCTTATGAACTGGGTTTTCGAACAGTGAAAATAAAAGTGTTACTATCACGAGTATCTCTTAATTTTCACCAACACCCATCAACTATTAAAAAACAAATCTGAAGTATGTGTTTTCCATTTTCTTCTATTAAAATGTAAATGAAGATTGTTATGTATAGAAAACAAAAATATACTCATCCCGAAAATGAGCGTTATTTTAATCAGTCTTTTTCCTTTTTAAATGTTGTAGTGAAGGAATAAGCAGCCTAATGAAACCCAACTGTAGTAGCAGCCAAAATTTAAACTCGCCTGTATTGTTGTTTTAGTTTTACAGTTTTTTTTTTTTTTTTAATCATTATGGCACAGTCTTTACAGGGCTGTTCAAAACTCGAGCTGGAAAAAAACATCACATCCAGGACAAATAAATTTGTCAAGAAAGATTGTGTCCTGAAAAAAACAACAAAAGCAAATAATGACATGGTAGCGAACTAATGACTTCCATATGGCATATAAACCGGGCTGTGTTGAAGGTCTGTGGCATTCCCTTTTCAGTTTTCTTAACAGAACAGGTTACTAGTAAAAATCTTCCAGAAAAATGAGGAGCTATTTGCACCGAGTGCCCCAGGTAGCCATATGGGAACTTGTGAAAAGAAGGCCATTTACCTTCTCCTTCCCCTCCTTTAAGGGCAAATTATGAAGTGGCCGCCAACCACTGACTTTCATATGGACAGATAAACTAGCCTGTGTTGAAGGCATTTGGCATTCCCCTTGATTTTTCATGACTGTGGGGGGGAGGTTACTGTAAAGAATTCCTGAAAAATGGGAAGTGATTTGAACAAGGAGCCCCAGGCATAATTTTTTTTTCTTATCTATAAATGTCCAACTGATCTTCCTTGAGCCAAGATATATCCTATGCCACTGAATTTTTAGATGAAACTCTAGGACTCATTTGTGATTTTTTGTAGCCAGTCTTTAGAATATACCAGTGCAAAAATCCTGACACAGAGAGAAGGCTCAGTGAACCATCTTGTGGCTGAAAGGGCGAGTGGTAAAGAAGTGTTTGAGGTAGACTGGGCAATGATCCTCCATGAATTGTCCAACTTCTGAGTATGTGTGAACCCATGCTCAGCTGGCACATGTTTGCAAGTTTTATTTGTTGCAGTGAAGCCTGCTGATAATGACTACTTCAGTTATTTTCATTTAAATGTCATAAACAAAATATGTACAAAATACAGTTCTGAATAAGGACTGTAAGCTTTTTTTGAAGCAAAGAAGAAAGAAAAAAAAACAAAAAAAAAAAATGCCAAGACACTAACCCTTCTTTCTTTCACCAAATTCAACACCTTTCTTTAGGCCTACTACGCTTAATGCCATGCTTCGAGTGTCCATAAAGACCGATTCATTCCAAAAGGGGAATTTTGTTTTATAATCCTGGCCATGTTTTGGAGGTTAAAAGAGATGTACAGTTTTTTCCTTTAAAGAATAAAGATCTCTGCATCTGACTTGACTTCTGAAATCTCTAGTACTTAACTCTTTCATTCCTACTTTTCTATGAACCATTACTTCTTCTGTTCCTAAATTCTCATAATACGAGTATTCCCTTCATTCCTAGCTCTTGGATTAGCAAAAAAAAAAAAAAAAAAGAAAAAAAAGAAAAAAGGAAAAAGAAAAGGAAGACGACATGTAAATGAGAACTGGCCCGTACGCATTAGCAAACCGGCCAGAATAGAGCGGCGACCACTTTCCCACTCTGTCTGGCATCCATTCCATTCATTAACGCTGCCGCGCAAGTGACCTGTTATGTGCACCGATGACGCGACTCGCGCTAAGTTCAAAGCGCTTACAGCAAGAACCGATTTTCTTTTTCGATATCTTTATTATTTTTTAAGTTATTGACAAAAACTGATATGGACTACCGAGAAATAACGAAATGCACATGTTACTGTAATGGACCACTTACACCTATACCACTCCATCCCTCAGTAACTTGTATGAGAGA
>JADBJO010003344.1:207500-252500 GCA_016801955.1 Conus betulinus | reverse complement strand
CAACTGAATCATCACTGGCCCATCAGATGTGCAGAGAGACTCCACATCTGACCAATTGGCTCCACAGTTCATTCCCACTGGAACGATCGCCCATGTCATTTCAAACAGTCTCCCTGCATGAGCACTCTCCACCCGTTCAACATCTGCCAGACAAAGATAAATGAGGCAGAACTGACATGTTCATCCAGACGTTCTAGCGCTCAATCCTTCACTGAACCTTGGTGCTTCCCCGCCATGCCAAAATTCACCACTACACAATCCGCAGCACTTCTCCTTCTCTTCACCAAAGTCCCACACAATGTTCCCAACAAGAAGACATCCCAACAAAACTACCTGAAACACCCAGAAAATCAGGGACATTTCAAAACGCCTCCAAAGAAGCAGCTCACAAGAAAAACGGACAGCACGACCTGAAACATGGAAGAAAAATGTAAGGAAAGTTCTCCGACTTCAAGGAAAATGCCACTTTCTGACCAAAGGAAATCCTGTTCCAGCAAATCAAAACAACTAAAAGGGTAGACTGTTCTAAATGCAGTCTGAAGTGCGACAGGTTGACAGAACAAAGAGAACACATTTTTCAATCATTCTACGCACTTGATTCATACGAGAAGCAGAAGCAGTTTGTTTGTGCACACATTACCGCCCAGAAAACCAAGACAATCCATGATGACACAGCAAAACACAGCTCTTTCAAAGACCAGGCATGTATCCAGGACAGTATTTTGTCACAGTTAGACGGACAGAAAGAACGTATTATTTGCAAGAAATTCTTCACATCAACACTAAGCATCAGCCACAATTACCTGGAACATGCACTGAAAAAACAGCGAAAGTGGTGTGTTCGTCGGTCACGAGTGTCGTGGCAGGAAACGTCCACACAAAAACAAGACACCAGAAGGGCACTTGAAAGAGTCAAAAATCACATCAGAACATTTCCTGCTGTCCCTTCACACTACACCCCGAAAGGACACCTGCCGCGAGTACCTTTCTTCTGATTTGAACATCACAAAAAATGCACCAACTGTACACAGAAGAATGCAAAAAAGAGGGACTCACTCCAATTTCTTCAAGGCAGTGACAGAAAGATCTTTAACGAACAATTTCAATCTTTCATTTCATGTACCTAAGAAAGAACCCGTGCTCCACGTGTGCAATCTACCACACACTAAGAGAGCAGATGGGGGCAGTAACAGAAGCTGAGGAACAGGCATACCAAGAACACCAGAAAAAGGAAAGCAAAAGGCCAGAGAGGAGAAAGAGCGTGACAAGCAGAGGGCTATCAAAGATCCATCACTGCATGTCGTCACTGTTGATCTTCAGGCAGTCCTGCAAGCTCCATGTGGATTGGTCAGCCAGCTTTACTATAAGAGGAAGCTGTGTGTGTACAACCTTCACTGTGTATTCTCTTGGAGATGGAAAAGGCACTATGCTTCATTGGATGAAAACAGAAGGCCAACGGGGATCCTGTGAAATCGCACACCTGTCTGTCATGTACCTGCAATCTTTGCCCAGCACAGTCAGGGGAAGTGATCATCTATTCTGACTGCTGTGGAGGACAGAATCGCAATCAGAACCCACTGCTGCCCTGATGCATGCTGTTAACTCCATCCCCAACATAGATACCATTCAGACAAACAAAAGTACCTGAGGACTGGCCATACCCAGATGGAGCGCGATTCTATGCATTCAGCCATATCTCTGGCCAAGAAAATGCACACCAATCTATGTGCCAACGCGAATGGGACATCGTCCTCCGCATGGCCAGACGAGGAAGAAGTACACAGTTATTCCTCTCAAGCACACTTCATTTTTCGACTTTAAGAAGCTGTCGGCATCCTTCATCAGAAAAACACCAAAAATGACATTGGAGGACAAAAGGTCAGCTGGCCTGCATATTCGTAATCTGAAGCTGCACAAAGGCCAGGAGGATTTGATGTTCTTCAAAACAGATTTTTGGAGATGAGAATCCGTACATACGGCTGACTGGGTCGTCTACAAGAAGGAGATCCAGAACTATGAAGGACAACTACCTCAGTGCCACCAGTGGCAAGTAGGAACTCTCTAAGGCCAAACAACAGGAACTGGGTCCATGTGCACCCGGGAATACCCATGCCCCTCACCATGCTTCTTCCAGTGGCTTGCCAGTGTATGATCAGCCAAGCANATCCCAGTCCCGTATTTACACACCCTCTTCCATGTGTCAAAAGTTCGCTACACCGACGTAGGCTTACAGTATACACATCAGAAAGCTACAAGTAAGGGTGTTTAAACTGCACTTTTTCAGTGACATCAGTTTTTTTTTGTGTAAGTTTCTGTGTACTGAGTTGAGCCTCTTTGGAATTTGTAGACTACTTGACGTCAGTGAACTTGGTTGTTGAACACTCAACAGACGGAACTGATTAAGAGCAAGGGATACCCGTGTGAGAATCACTACGTGACACAACGCTTCATCCTCAACAGCAGCGGATTCCTCATGGTCGCCAGACTCCTGCCCTCCGCTCCGGTGAGTTGAAGTGTTTGCTGTATGCCCCGAACCACCACTATTCAGTGGCCTGTGATCACATGCACTACGTGATCTTCTCATTCGCTAGATTCCAGCCCTCCTGTCTTCTAAGTTTGGATGTTGTTGTCGACCCTAAATGGCCATTCGGTGTTTGTATTCATAAGTTCTACATGCCGTTTTCACGTTTGTTAAGACTCCAGCCCTCTGCACTTGTAATTTGAAATGTTGTGTGCCCTAAACGGCCATTCAGTCTTGTGTTTACGAGTTCTGCGCTCTGTGTTCATGATATGTGTGTCTGCAACAAATTAAATCTCAAAACCACTGATTGCTTTCTTTTATATCGATTATTATTCACAGTTATCAATAATAAAATCAGTATTCTATGTCAGTCAGAGTATACTTTATTTTACGGCTATAGATCTAGTTCCAACAATGTAAAGGCTTAGAAAGAGAACGAGCAATTAATTAGTCTGAATTTTTTTTCGTTCAGCGCCTAAAGAAAACACTTGGTCCTATCATTGTCTTTGTATGAAATACCATCAGCTCCTTACCTATATGTTTTACTTCCTTTTGATTAACACTGTACCGTTTTAAAATCCATACTAATAATCAACTTGAAAAAGGCAACTAAAGAATGAATTACAATGGAAAGAAAAGAGAAAAATACATCATCATCAGATGCAAGAGAGGGTTCCTCAGCGAGACCCGCGGTGCTTCTCCAGCACGGTCTGCTGGGCTCTTCCACCAACTGGCTGGACAACCTGGCCAACGAGAGCCTGCCTTACCTGCTGGCTGACAGGGGGGCAGACGTGTGGCTGGGGAACATCAGAGGCAACACCTTCTCCAAGAACCACACCTCGCTCCGCCCAGACCAGGAGAAATTCTGGGATTGGAGGTGCTGTATTCCTGGCCTTTTATGGGAATTACGATATACGACACGCACAACTGTGTTTATATGTCCACACAAACATCGTAAGCATTCAGTTGATCAAAACCCAAAAGCACAGGCAAACACACACTTCTATCAAGTTTGACAGTAACGACCCCTCACGGCTGTATCTTTTATTGTCCATAACCAGTAAGTAGAAGGACCCGTAGTCAAACGGTTGGAGCGTTTAGCGGCAGAGCAGACGGTCGTGAGTTCCAACCATTCGTGGGGTCGGATTTTTTTCAGCTACAAAACCTCGATTCACCCAGCAGTAAACTAGTTACTGTGTCTGTTCTGGGAAAGTGAAAGGCGATGGAGAGAAAGGGATAGACTCCGCCGTATGGTCATGCGTGCCACCAAACACGGTGAACCTCTGAAGGTCACTGCCCTGCGGTCATATCTAGACCGCTATAGGATTTTTAACCTTTAAATATATTGATCGACGTTATCAAAAAAGAAAAGCAAAGGTGTCGTTGACTACAATCCTAGATAATCAGTTCAACAGGCATGATCAAAATCAGTCGCTCGGTTGTTTTATACCTCAAACGTCAAAAAGTAATCAAGTCGCTAGTCTATCCCAAATTTGGACACAATGTTCTTCTTCTGTTATGTGGCCACAATCAACGCTGTGATTATTTTGTCACAGAATAGAGGGTTTCCATGAACCGGCTGCCCGACTTAAAAAAGAAAAGAAAATCCCTTTCTTTTCTGTTTCCTATGTGGGCTTCAAATAGCTCTTCATGTTGCACGAGTAGATCAAAACATTTACTCCGGATCACATACACACACTCTCTGCCCACTAACTGGATCAGAGGGGACGAGAAGTGGCGGGCAGGCATCCTAGTGACCGCCCCCGGCACCCCTCGCCGCAGCGGCCCTCCTACCAGCACACCCCCTGCCCACCACCTACCTAGTCAAGCACTCTCAATCTGGTATGAAACATTAAAAAAAACAAAAAAACTTGGGTTCCCTTTTTTTTCCTGCACACACACACACACGCACGCACGCACGCCTTATACAGCTCACTGGAAATCGAATACATCTTTATTTTGCAGAGTTTTGGAAACAATTGATTGCGCTTGCTCGACATTTTAGACTTTGCGCCTATTTGTATCACTTGTGTGTGGACAGTTTTTGACGAGATGGCTGCTTACGACCTGCCAGCGATGTTTGACCACGTGCGACTCGTATCGGGCGTGCAGCAGATCCACTATGTGGGCCACTCCCAGGGCACGATGATCGGCTTTTGCTGGCTTCACCACCAACCACACCCTGGCCGCAATGGTCAGCGTTTCTACGCTCTGGCACCTGTTTGCGCAGGTGTCGAACATCGAAAGTCCGATTAAGCACCTGGCTCCCTTTGGCAAGGATATTGCTGTGAGTGGCCTTCCTTTTTTTTTTTTTTTGATACTTATACTGGAAAGAAAACAGTCAGCCTTCATGATTTTGCTGCAGATTAAAAAAGAAAAGGTAACCAAATAAACAATAAAGTGAAAAAAGCACTAATGCAAGCATAAATTAAATCGGGACAGTAGGATACAGAATATGCGGAAGAAATGTCTCGTTATCACAATAAAAATCACCTAACATGACATAACAGCAATGGTAGAAAAATGAACACAGTTATAAACGTGTACAGCAGAAACTAATGCAACTTTCCAATCAAACCGAAAGTAAAAGAATGTTTCAGAAGTACTTATCCTCTCTTATACTCTCATTTAATATCTAACAACAGATCCAACTCATAAGCTGGTTAACTGTGAAAAATAGCATGAGACTGAATATAGTTCTCCACTCAGGGCCATCGAGACAACTTTTCTAATTGAACTCACAAGAAAGCAGACTGAAGAAGCTCGCATCTGCAACATTAACAAGCATGTCAGTCTAGTCAGCAGCTTGGAATAATCTAGCCAACGTCCTTGTTATAGAAGTTTGGGCACGGGTATGTGTAGGTGCATCTATCTGAAATCTCACAACAGCTCCCGATCTCTGGCAAGAAGAGGACCAGAGCCCTGCGGCAATGACAAAGCAGCAGAAAAGATTCCCATTTGGATCAAGTCTAGAAGAAATGAAGCGAGCTTCAGAAGGCTTAGATTTCCCAGTTTACAATGCCCAGTAGCCATGTGGGTAAGACAACCGCCTCAAGGCGACTTGACCTTCGCGCCTGAAACATCAAGGAACTGCTGGTTAGAATGGCAACCCCAAGAGAGAGGATTGGAGTGTTAGGGATAGGGTTGGAATAGGGCTGTGTGTGGTGTGTGTGGTGTGGTGGGGGGGGGGGGGGGGGGGGGGGGGGGTGGGGGGGGGGGGATGACAGCAGAGGGCATCTAGGAGTCATGACCCAATGTGGCTTAGCCTAAGTACAAAACAAGTGAATCCCTGTGCGTCATGGAATGAAATTTTCCACCGATCGCAGCGTGAGGATGCGCAAAACGAAGACAGTTGCACGAAGACTTGATTAATTAGCAGCACAGCACACCCCGCCATTAGATTACATACCAGCTCTTGATGCCAAACGCCAGAAACTGGACTTGCCACCCCGCAGTGCAAAAGAAAATAGGAAATATTAGATTAAAATGTCTGCAAACTGGATGCGTTAACAAGAAAGAGCAGAAACGTAGAGAAGTTGTCTCTGCAACTTGTATGTGTTTCCAGTGGAACAACACAGCCAAAATTTGAGACACGTCCCTAGAAACTCGAGTTGAAAGCCCAAGAACGGAAAAAGTTTGGTCTCAGAATTGAGATGCAAGGCCTAGAGAAGCTCTAGACTGATCTGTAAGTCAAACACAGTTCCCTCGGTAAAGCAGAATCAGCCGTGAGGGGAAAATTGGGGGGGGGCGGGGGGGGTGGGGGGGGGGGGGGGTGGGGGGGGGTGTGGGGGTCTAACTTCTTCCAGTTCGCCAGCTAGCTAATCGAGCAGTCACAATCTGGAAAACTTACAATGGACAAAAGAAAAAAAATTCTGAATGAGATCTCAGGAAAACATAATTTGACCAAGACAGCAAAGCATGACTTAAATCTGGCACTTGGTGTGGCCTGCAGCACCCGAAAAAAAATTGCGAAAGGTCACCAAAATGGATGAAGTAAATGAAAAGGTGTTAAGGAAACCTGAGTCAAATCATCGCTTGGCCCCTATGGAATACCCCAGTTGCTGTATAAGAAAGGGTTCCAACAGCTTTGGGTTTTCAAACTGATGACATCACATGGGAACACTTGAGATCAGCGACCGATGAATGCTTGGTAATGGAGTTAACATTCCAAAAGAGCAGAACTCGAGTTACATCAACCAACTCGAACCACCGTAATTTCTGAAAGTTGAGGGGAATATCTCTCTATCAGGGCAGCGAGGATGATTGAATGCCTCACAGAAATGAGATCATGGAGTGTCAGTTCAGAGAGGAGGCACACGAGGAGAGTCTGGCTATATAAAACATAATAAAATGACCCGAGAACAATCCACACTGTAGAGACAAAGATAAGGGATCTGGATGAAGTGTGGCTCACTGGCAAATGCGTATGGGATTAGTCCCACACGAGATGATTTAACTGGCTGTCGAGGTATAATGTGTCCCAAAACACCAGAAAATGCTGAAGAAGAGCACAGGAAAATGTCAGAAAAATAATTCATGGGTTCAATGAGGTTCACCTCAAATGAATACATAACAAATCGGATCCGTCTGGAAGTTGGCACGACCACAGGGTGTCTATTTCTGCAATGCTCTTTGTATTGGCGATGGAGGCCATCGTGAAGGCAACAATGAGCAATACAGGTCCAGAAGATCTTGGAAATTGATCCAAATACTCCTCACTGTAAACTTTTATGGACGGCACAAATGTCCTTTCCCCCAAATAAAATGAAACACACGAAGCACTGATGCAGTTAAGTGATTTAGCTCTTTACCCAGGATGAGTTTATAACCTACAAGATTAGGAAGCCTCTCACTACGGAAGAGGAAAAGCAGCTCGAGCACAACACAGCTATTCTAACAGTGACAGAAGAGCCATCAAAAGTATCGGAAGGTAGTATCATGATTCTTTAAAGACACAAAGAGGACAATCGAAACCCAAATGTGGAAAGAGAGGGGGTTAGTTACCGCCAAGGACACAGACAGAGTACAGGCGGCAACTAACCCCCCTCTCTTTCCAAATGTTGCTTCATTTTCCGCCCTCAGTCACTCCGTTTTGAAAACGTAATCGAAACAAATTAATTTTGGTAGAAGAAATGTTGCACATGATAGACCGGCGTGGTCCCCTTGACAAATACGAAGTCTATTGCTTATGGGGTAAATTGACCAAAAAGCTTCTCTGGCCTCTGCTTATATCAGCACAATGGAATCAGCACAGGAAAAAAAGCAAGTAGGTTACACAAGGAGAAATGGATTTATGTCCACGTTCCACGCTGCATTCCACTTTCGCCGAGCAGAACTGAAACTCTCCCGAAATTTAGCCGTGTGTGTGTGTGTGTGTGTGTGTGTGCGCGCGCGCGCGCGCGCGCGCGCGTTTGTGTGTGTGTGTGTGTGTGTGTGTGTGTGTGAGACAGGAAGATTTCCTTTCTTACTCCCCCCCCACCCCCCCCCCCCACCCCCAGTAAAGACAACTCGTGTCTTCCTGCTATCGAAGGTAAATAGATCGTAAACAGGAGAAGCTTCTATAGAAAGCCGACCCACACGGACCAGTATTTGCAATTCGACAGTCACCAACCACTGGAACACATGCTGGGAGTTAATCGCACTCACACCCACCGAACGAAGACCATCTGCTCCACCGACACAGCTAGGGAAGAAGAGGTGCAGCACATCAAGAAAGTGTTCAGTGTATCGGGATACCAGAAGTGGGCCTGGGATATCCCGGGGAGCAAGAAAAAAATACCCTACCCCCTCCACTGAACGTCAAACCCCTTAGAGGGTACGTCTCCATGCCGTACGTCAGCGGCGTCACTGAAGCTCTCAGCAGGAAGATTCGAAAGTTGGGAGTCAGTGTCCACGCCAAGCCGACCAACACCATCAGAAGCCAGTTAGTCCGCCCCAAGGACAAAACAGACAAACTGGGACAAAGCAGGGGTGATATACAAGATAGACTGCCAGGACTGTGACCATAGTTACATTGGTGAAACTGAGCGCAACCTGCACAAGACTAAAGGAACACAAAACGTGAGTCCTCTCCAGTGGGTGAACATCTGACCCACACCCAACATCAATTTGAAAAGGACAACGTGCAAGTGCTCGACAAAGTAGCAGGATGGTTCCAGAAAAGAGTAAAGGAGGCGGTCCACATCGCCGCCAGGAACCCCACCCTTAATCGCGACCGGGGCCGGCACAACCTGCCATCGGTGTACTCCTCACTCATTCAGTCCCATTGTCGTGAGTTCGCTCACGGCGGTGCGCATTGAATCCAGTTCTCAACCCAGCAGTTGCGCTGAAGAAGTCGGCCGGATTGCCGACGAAAGCTACGCACACAGTGAGTAGTCTTCTTTAACTGAGTGACCTGTTTAGTCTGATAGCCATTACGAGAAGCTTAATGTTTGATTTTTTTTTAGCATTGTCTATTTTCCTATTGATCAGTGTGTATTAGGCTTTGCGAATCGCCAAATATTACAAACATTCTCTTTGTTAATTACAACCGACATGGCCATTTATTTGTAGACTGGTAGGGGTGTTTACATGCAGAAAATGTTAAGTTCGGGAAGAATTAGACGTGGCAGAGGAAAACCTCAAGATCAGGGAAATAACAGGTCACACAAAGACCAACAGACAGGGGCTGGAATAAACAAAAATGAAATCATGGTCAAAAGCAAAAGGGAAAGCAAAGAGAGACCTGGTAATATAGGCGCTGAAGAAAGAAGACGACGCCGAGAGAATGCAGAAGGCAGTCCAGCGAGGCCAACAAGGGCAATGGACTACGTAGAAAAACGCACTGCAAAGAACTCTCACCTGGGATGATATATGGCACATGGCACCTCTTACAGTCAGCTTCATCCTCCGATCTGTATATGACCTCCTGCCCTCAAATTCAAACCTTGTCAAAAGTTGGAAATCCGACGACCCTACGTGGCCACTATGTCACGGCACACAAACACTGGAACATGCAAAGCAAACTAACCCAGGGAAGGTACACACGTAGGCACAATTAACCTAGTGCTCAAGGAGATCTCACATGCGATTAGCACCGCTGGAGAAAACTCTACGCCACCAGAAGCTCCAGCAACGAAGTTCTACACGACCGGTGGCAAGAAATCATGACCTGGCACAGCTGTTCGTGGTATCAAGAGCATGGAAGCAGGGTTTACTGGATGGAGCAGATGACTGGAAATGCACAGTGGACCTTCCAGAATGGGAGAACCACCCAAAGATCACCAGGTGGAGTGGCATGAGACCGGATTTTGTTCTCCACGCAGATTCATCAAAACAAATAATTGTGATCGAACTCACTTTCACCATACGAAAGCAGAATGAAGCAAGTACACCACTGAGAAGTATGCCAGTCTAGCGAGCAGCTTGAGGGAATACGGCTTCAAGGTCCAGGTTCTCGCCATAGAAGCTGGAGCGAGGGGTTTCGTAGGCTCACCAGCCTATGATCTAATGAAACAGCCGGTAAGAACTGGACCAGAATCCCGAGGCCATGGCGGAGGCTACTGCAAAAAGTTCAAGCTGGATCTGGTTGAGGAGGAACAAATGTGAACTTCATAAGGCTTAAATTTCTCAACATAGAACAGGTGTACGTTAACAATTGGTAAGACATCTAAAAAGGCAAGCCTTGAAACATCCACCTATCCAAAATTTGCGGCTTGCGTGTTCGAATCCCGGCAGCGCCAAGAGAAAAAAAAGTTGACAGTAGAAGAGCGTCATGACCTGGATGCGGCCCGACCCCCTTAGAGTGTAAGCAGTTCAGAGCCAAAACACTTGTCTGAGGGGGTTTCTTCTTTGAAAACCTTCTGCTGTCAAGCTGTTTCTAGAGTTTCTTCCTTCCTACCAAAGTGGGAAAACATGCGTGACGACTCTGCAGAGAAGGCTGTAAGATCCATCCAGCCTAAGTTTTCAGACTGGGCGGAAAAAGGGAAGCCCGGTAAACCAACAGGCAGGGACTGGGATCAACAAAACTCAAATGGCGGTCAAAGCCAACACAAAGAGAGACATGATGGTATAGCAGTTGAAGAAAGAAGTGGGTGTCAAAAGAATGTAACAGCAGCAATGTACTACGAGTAACAGCCCACTCCAAAAGAAGTCTCAGCTAGACTGAATTGTGGTAAATGTCTCCTATTAGTAGATATATGCGTGTTGGTTGAATACTTTATTTTCTTATATAAGCTTACTTATATCACGTTATATATTTGTTCCCCTGGAAACAGAAAGCCGACCTACAGGAAATTCTAATCGCACTATTCACAGAAATTCTTTGAACTGTTTGGCCATGGAGCGTATGACCAGTACAACCAACGTCTGCACGATTTCTTGGCGCGTGACGTGTGCCAGAACCTGGGCCAGGTGTTGTGTGAAGACGACCTGTTCGTCATCGGAGGAGTTGACACAGCGGCCATGAACAAGGTGGGCCTTGACCATTCATATACATTTTCACAGTGGATGTCTCCACTAACAATTACACACAAAACGCAGTGTATGTCAAAATCATGAAAGGTGTCTTTAAACTATCCTCCACCCTCATCAACTCCCCCCCCCCCCCCACCCACCCCCCAACATCACCACAGTGTATCAGTCCGATGTGTGTGTGTGTGTGTGTGTGTGTGTGTGTGTGTGCGCGCGCGCGCGCGCGCGCGCGCGTGTGTGTGTGTGTGTGTGTGTGTGCACGCGCGTGCGTGTATGCTTTCCCCCATGTTAACTAACCTGTATTAGTGGCATTCTCCATTTGCCTGTTTTATGTACATTTTCTGATTTTATCACACGGTTTTCATGTATGTTGTTTCTTTATTACCCAGTCACGAGTGCCAGTGTACATTGCACACAGTCCGGGAGGAACATCAGTGAAGAACATCTTACACTTCGCGCACAGGTAGGCAGTTTTGTCTTAGCTGTTCTGAAGCGCACAACAATACAAGTAAGTGCTATTGCTAGCTGAGTGACCTGTTTAAATCCGGTAGTCGTTATAAATACTTTCATTCACGCGTCTTCTTTCATCCACTGGTTAATGTATTATGTTGAATATGACTTAAATTTGATAGCAAAAATGACTACCTACCCGCTTGAAAGAAAAGGTATCAGTTGAGACTGTCTTGTTAATATCAAGTAAAAGTACAAGTAAAAGTACACACATACATCTATTTATCTATCTATCTATCCATCCATCTATCGACACACACACACACACACACACACACACACAGAGAGAGAGAGAGAGAGAGAGAGAGAGAGAGAGAGAGAGAGAGAGAGAGAGAGAGAGGTGAAGAGTCTCACTCTCAATACTGAGATCGACATTTTCGTCGCAAAAATTGCAATTTTGTTTTCATCTTTATGAAAGAAAAAAAAAGTGTTCTTTCAATCTAATTCGTGTTGTTTGCAGTCCAGCCGATCTCAAAGAACCGGATCAGGCTGTCACCTCCTCACATGTGTAAAAAACAATCACATAACCTTACGTGCAACTCATTGAATCAGAGTTCTAAAAACATGCCAAAATTATTTTCAGATCTTACTTCCATAAAACGTTGGGTCAGATGAAAAACGCTTTTCTCTTTCGGGAATTCAAGAATCACATCGAACTGGACATAGTCATTGAGTCTGCTGACACTGAATCCCAACATTCTCCCAGATCATGGTTTATAGTTAGCGCATATCACATGGAATACACCTCGAGCTTCTTCGACTTTTTAAATGGTAAAAGTGGGTGTAGGAGTGGCCAGTGAGCAATCGACACGAAATTGCCCCGTCTTTTCTGTCACCACCAGCACATGGGAAACACTTTCAGGTTTGGATGGATTTGAAAGAAGTGGCCTTTTTTATGTACATTTTTGTATCTTCATTTTTTTTTTTATAGTTCAAATCCATCTGCATGTTCCAGTACTCTTTATAGTAAGTCTGAGCTTTAGGTTTCAGAGCTGTGTGAGGTAAACACAATTTGGCAATTTTTTTTTCTCTTTTTTTTTTTTTGTAGCATGCCAGGCAAGTAGAGCAATCACCTCATTGTCCCGAATGCCAACATGACCGGGAACCTAAGCAAAAAATATGCTCAGCAGCCATCAGATTTTGAATAGGTGTACAGCTGAAACAAATTCAGGAGGGTGTTTAAGTTTACGGCCAGCTAGGCCTCCAAAACGGAAAAGGAGTCAGAGAGAATGAGAAGGTTTTTGTGTTTTGATTTAGAGACCATTTGAAGTGCTAGGACCAAGGATGTGAGCTCAGCTGACGAACTGAATGATGGAATGTGTTTTTAGGACATTTCTTAGCGGGTGCTGTTGAGCGATATGTAGCAGAAGCAACTCCAACCTCAGAACTGGAACTATCAGTAAATATGAAATTTAGCAATTCAGTAAATTGAAATTTAGAACAAAGTGCGGCGAAAAATGTCTTGTCTGCCAGAGAGCTGGTAGAGTCTTTGTAATAAGAGGTAGTCAGGGTGTGAAAAGTCCATGGTGGGTCGACAGGAAATTTGGACGAGTCATACACCACTCTAAGGCATATGTCTATACCATTAGACAGGAAGAAACATGAATTCCCAAAGCGGAATGGAACTCGGGTTTCTTCCATTAAAACAAACAACAACAAAAAATTGGGGTGAAAAACACACTACTAAGCAAAAGTTCAAGAAAGTTTCAGCCCACTGTTTGAGAAGGATGTTTCCCTGGCTCTGACTAGACTGTATATAGGGGTGATGTGGAACACCCTGAGACAGAGTCGAAGGCCTTGATGGTTGATAGGATTCAGAGTTGTGAGGTAGGGAGGTCTTGCAGAACTATAGAAACATCCGTAGTCCAATTTGGAGCGGGCCAGAGTTTTATCAATATGGAGATTAGTGATCTAATCGGCGTCCCAGTCATTGCGCGCCACAACTCGCGGAATCAATAGGCTTATTAATTGCTTTCTGACAAGTTTTTTTTTTTTTTTTTTTTTTTAAAAGCTGGAAGTGACTTTTTAAGCTGGTTGTTTTCCAGGTAGCACATATCCCGTTAAAACTGGGCCTTCACACAGATGTACGGTATTGTTTGCAGTAGATTTGACATACCAGAAAACAAGAAGAAAAACAGTCCACTATGGTTAGTATCCTTGCTTTGCTTTTTTATTTCCCCAAGATGGATTTCAGAGACAGCTTTGGTTTTGCTAGGCAGCGGTAGAACGCAATGTCAGTGAGACCAGGTGGAACACCCAGCCATTTCCTTGTCTGCCTGTTGATTTTGACCTCCATTGATTCCACTGTGCTAGTGCTCATACGTATATCAGTAGAGGCCAGAGGAGCTTCGGGATCAGCATGAACTGCAGACACCAGACTTTGCATTTGCCAGGGAGGCTATCTGCAGGCTTTCTTTTGCCATTTGTTTGGCTTCTGCTGTCCTCATTGTGTTTTACAGAAAGTTATCACCGTCCAAGGCTCTTGTTTCGATCTTCTGTCATGTCCACTGTCATCTTACTCGGTTCACAGTTTAAGCTTTGGGTTAATAATATTCCCGAAGAGAATGATGTGCAGGCCATATTCAGTGAAAATGGATAAGCATGTGAAACAAATCCAAGCTTTACCTTTCTTGTGTGACTATGAAACATATACATAATTTATAATAGATGTTCAGCAAATTTCAACTCCAAAATGGTTCTAGACAGACAGGTTCTGTAAATGTTCTAATCGTGTATTAATAGTTACCTGTGAAAACTATTGTTCATCACCGTCACATTTCTGCTTACAGGGTGTCGACTCCAGGAAGTTTCAGATGTTTGATTACGGTTCGAGTGCAGCCAATCAAGCAAAATATGGACAGGTAATTAGAGAAAAAGCCTTTGCTATTTGTGAGAGACTGGTCTATTCAAGTGCACGCACAGTTTATGTTCAGAGCCCAGCCGACCACACAGGGTGTCTTCACGGCTGTCAAACCCAAATAAGTAAAAGCACACCTTCTGAAAAAGAGAGTTTATATCCTGAAATAGCACTGAAAACAAAGTATGATTCAAAAACATGATAGCTGAACTATTGACATTCATCAGGCAGAAAGGACTATGCCACGTTGACAGCCCCAGCCATTCTTACCCATTTTTTTTGCCTCCCAGATTTGATGAGCAAATTAGCAATTCAGAAAAATTTACATGTAACAAAAAATTCACGGAAGATTTTCATGGGCAAATACACAGTAGAATGGACAGCCAGTATCCATCCTGGACAGTAAGACAGTATGCAATTATCATTACAAAGTCGCCAGATTACAGTAAAACATGCACACACACACATGCATGCGCACACACACATACAACCTCCCCCCCCCCCCCCCCCCCAATATGCAATAGATCTTGACCAAATGGAAATAATATTAAAATATCTGCAGGACAGAGGCAGAACAATCTGCAAAGACAGAATAGACCACACTGAAGAATTACAAACGAAAAAAAGCAGTCAGAGGGTGGTACTGACAGAAAAGAGGCCATCGTTTGCACAAGGCATCCAGGAGGCAGGGAGATGTGTATGCATAACATCTTTGTAAGCAGATTAAACAAGAGTGACATTCATAGCTCAGTCGGACAATGTGCGTGAACATTATGCTTAGACAATAAAGTCACTATTTGCCTGCGGATTTTGCAAAAGCTCAGGACAGTCTTTATGGGTTCTGTTCCTGTAAGCGTGCCAACAGAATGTATGCAAGCTCACTGTACTGCAGTATGTATGGTGTACAGCACATTATTCGGTCGTAGTTTTAGGATCAAGAAATTATGGGCGCGCATTTCTTTCATCACAACAGCAAGTTATCCTTGCTCATTATTAACTGTACTCTGCCTCACTTTAAATGAGACAGAGAACAGTAAATAACGAACAAGTATAGTAACTTGCTCCCATGATGAAAGAAATGCATGCCCGTAACTCTAAATGGATGCTGCTTATGACACTGAAGCGCCTACCAGTAATGACAACACAGAACCAAGAAGTCCACGAAAAAACGATGCTCTAAGCTTCCCCATATACCGTGTATCTGGCACGTCTACACAGCAACAATATTTGGAGAAATGAACAAACACAAATTAAACATGTATTCAAGACTTGCACAGGCCTTTCAATCTTGAATATAGTCACAGGCAAACAGTTTACAACACCCAATTGCCTACCAGAAATGACAACACAAAGCGCACACACAAAAAAAGAGAACACACACATCCCCCCCCCCCCCCCCCCCCCCCAAAAAAAAAAGAAAAAAAAAAGGTCCAGGTTGCCCATATACCCTGTTCCTGTCACATCTACACAGCACTGGAGAAAGGAACAAACATAAATCAATATGCATTCAAGACTGGCACAGCCTTTTTAATCTTGAATATAGTCTGTCACACAGGCGAAAAATAATTATTATAACCTCGGGCCCATTGCTATGAAAGGAGCTCTTAAGACTTCCTTTCATACTAATCAAACCGAGGTTATCTGCGTTTGTTTTTCTTCATCTGTGCAATTGTTTGACTATATTTAAAAATCAAAAAGGCTGTGCCAGTGTTGAACATGTTATTGTTTGTTCGTTCATTCCTCAGTTGTTCATGCTGTGTAGATGTGTTGGGTGCAAGGTATATGGGGAAGCTTGAAACATCCTTTTTCGTGGACGTCTCCCTATTCAATCATTGTTGTGATTTCTACTAGATGATTAGTGTTGTGTGTCGTAAGCAGCATTCGTTTGGAGTTATGGGCATGTATTTCTTTCATCATGGGAGCAGAAGTCATCTCCTTTTCGTTATTAGCCGTTTATATGTCTCTGCCCCATTCAAGATTTACTTTCATACTAATCAAACCGAGGTCATCTGTATTTATTACTGTTCATCTGTGTGTGTGGCTATATTCAAGATCGAAAAGCTGTGCCTGTCTTGAATACATGTGAATTTGTTCATTTCTCCAGTTGTTGCTGAGGTATGTCTCCTTGTTCGTTCTCTGTGTTGTCATTTCTGGTCGGCGATTCTGTCACGAGCAGCATTCACTTGACGTTACAGGTGTGAAGTTCTTTCGTAATGGGAGCAAATTATCCTACTTGTTCGTTATTTACTGTTTACCGTTCTGTCTCATTTTTAAGATTTCCTATCAAGAAACTTTTCAAGCGCGAAAGTGCCCGTGTATGATTTCAGGTAAACAGTTCACTCTTGAGAAAGGCATTACTAAATCCATGCAGCTATGTATCTAAATTTCAGCTGAATTCTGAAGCTCAGGCATGTTCACCCCTAAATATAGCCCATTTACATCAATTGAAAGCCCACTGCCTGATTTCTCCTAAGTTTAGAAACTTTATAAAATGTAATACTATCATTTGGTCCATCTTTTGTTAGCCTACACCACCACAGTACCATCCTGAAGACCTTCAAGTGCCTGTCTTGGCCTACACTGGTGGCCAGGATATACTTGCTGACCTAACTGATGTGGCCTGGTTGCTGAAACGCCTATCATCCACATTGCTTGCTGCTATAGACATTCCATCCTGGGAGCATCTTGACTTTATCTGGGCGTTTGATGCTCCGAAGTTCTGCTACAATGACCTTATGAACTGGGTTTTCGAACAGTGAAAATAAAAGTGTTACTATCACGAGTATCTCTTAATTTTCACCACACCCATCAACTATTAAAAAACAAATCTGAAGTATGTGTTTTTTCCATTTTCTTCTATTAAAATGTAAATGAAGATTGTTATGTATAGAAAACAAAATATATACTCATCCCGAAAATGAGCGTTATTTTAATCAGTCTTTTCCTTTTTAAATGTTGTAGTGAAGGAATAAGCAGCCTAATGAAACCCAACTGTAGTAGCAGCCAAAATTTAAACTCGCCTGTATTGTTGTTTTAGTTTTACAGTTTTTTTTTTTTTTTTTTTTTTATCATTATGGCACAGTCTTTACAGGGCTGTTCAAAACTCGAGCTGGAAAAAAACATCACATCCAGGACAAATAAATTTGTCAAGAAAGATTGTGTCCCTGAAAAAAACAACAAAAGCAAATAATGACATGGTAGCGAACTAATGACTTCCATATGGCATATAAACCGGGCTGTGTTGAAGGTCTGTGGCATTCCCTTTTCAGTTTTCTTAACAGAACAGGTTACTAGTAAAAATCTTCCAGAAAAATGAGGAGCTATTTGCACCGAGTGCCCCAGGTAGCCATATGGGAACTCGTGAAAAGAAGGCCATTTACCTTCTCCTTCCCCTCCTTTAAGGGCAAATTATGAAGTGGCCGCCAACCACTGACTTTCATATGGACAGATAAACTAGCCTGTGTTGAAGGCATTTGGCATTCCCCTTGATTTTTCATGACTGTGGGGGGGAGGTTACTGTAAAGAATTTCCTGAAAAATGGGAAGTGATTTGAACAAGGAGCCCCAGGCATAATTTTTTTTTCTTATCTATAAATGTCCAACTGATCTTCCTTGAGCCAAGATATATCCTATGCCACTGAATTTTTAGATGAAACTCTAGGACTCATTTGTGATTTTTTGTAGCCAGTCTTTAGAATATACCAGTGCAAAAATCCTGACACAGAGAGAAGGCTCAGTGAACCATCTTGTGGCTGAAAGGGCGAGTGGTAAAGAAGTGTTTGAGGTAGACTGGGCAATGATCCTCCATGAATTGTCCAACTTCTGAGTATGTGTGAACCCATGCTCAGCTGGCACATGTTTGCAAGTTTTATTTGTTGCAGTGAAGCCTGCTGATAATGACTACTTCAGTTATTTTCATTTAAATGTCATAATAAACAAAATATGTACAAAATACAGTTCTGAATAAGTGACTGTAAGCTTTTTTTGAAGCAAAGAAGAAAGAAAAAAAAAAACAAAAAAAAATGCCAAGACACTAACCCTTCTTTCTTTCACCAAATTCAACACCTTTCTTTAGGCCTACTACGCTTAATGCCATGCTTCGAGTGTCCATAAAGACCGATTCATTCCAAAAGGGGAATTTTGTTTATATAATCCTGGCCATGTTTTGGAGGTTAAAAGAGATGTACAGTTTTTTTTCCTTTAAAGAATAAAGATCTCTGCATCTGACTTGACTTCTGAAATCTCTAGTACTTAACTCTTTCATTCCTACTTTTCTATGAACCATTACTTCTTCTTGTTCCTAAATTCTCATAATAATACGAGTATTCCCTTCATTCCTAGCTCTTGGATTAGCAAAAAAAAAAAAAAAAAAAAAAAAAAAAGAAAAAAGGAAAAAGAAAGGAAGACGACATGTAATGAGAACTGGCCCGTACGCATTAGCAAACCGGCCAGAATAGAGCGGCGACCACTTTCCCACTCTGTCTGGCATCCATTCCATTCATTAACGCTGCCGCGCAAGTGACCTGTTATGTGCACCGATGACGCGACTCGCGCTAAGTTCAAAGCGCTTACAGCAAGAACCGATTTTCCGGGCTACAAGAAGGAATTTGTGTGCTGCCCGGTTTTTCCTGGCTGCAGGAAGGAAGGGTAGGATTTCTGCAAACCAGAAAGTAGGGATGAAAGAATCAAGGAACTACTGCTCATAAAATATCCTATCAGCTTTACATTCTGCAATGACAATAAATTTGCCTGCATGCAGATGTGTCTACATGAAGATCTTTCCATCAGGAAGAAATTATATCAAATCAGAAACAAACCCAAAATTTTCATGAATTTTGTGGAACACAATATTCTGGCATATGTAATGCTGTGCAAATGTACACCAACCACTGTGACTAATGGCTAATTACAGATGACTGTAACGTGCACTTGCAGATAGTCTATAAGCGTAAAGATTCCCCCGTTCCTTTCTTTGTCATAACATGGCTCCTGTTCATTGTATTATTTCCTGAAGGTCTCATGGTGTTGACTTCTTTTCTTTTCCTATATGTTGGATTTGCTATCTGAATTTGTGATCATAGCATAACTTCCTTTCTCTTTTTTTCCTTTCTCTTCTTATAAGCTGGATTTGTCATCTGAATTTTTGAGCAGTCTTCTACATTCTGACTTGTTTGTCATACCTAGTTTGTATATTCAGTGCTTTCTCATCTCCATAGCTAGTTATGAACACATACACATATGCAGTATTAAACTTTCCAGTTGCTGTCAGCCTTGTGGATAAAGGTCCAGCCTTGTGGATAAAGGTGCTCCCATTTTTTCAGGGCAACTTTTCTTCCCTCAGAAGTAATACAGCTGCAACCATAAGGCTGAGAAGAACTAGATTTTTTTTTTTCAACCCCCCCCCCCCCCCCCCCCCCCCCCCCCCCCCCCCGCCACGCAACAGTAGATGTCACTGCTATGCGGTTCAATTTTTTTTTCATGACACTGTAATCTTTATCATTCATTAACACCCCCCCCCCCAAACCAGAAAATTGGTTCTTAACATTTTCCCGCTTGAAAACACCTGTCTGCATATATTCCAGTTGGGAGTTTACACAACACCAACACTACCAAACCAGAGAATGGAGGGACTGACATAGGAAACTGTGTGTGTGTGTGTGTGTGTGTGTGCGCACGCGTGTGTGTAGATGTGACAGGTTAAAGCCCAGGACACCTTTTGTTCTTGCAACCCTATTCCCCTTCCAAAGGGCAAGACATGATTCTACCATTTGTTGTCAAGTCGAATTGAAAACACATGATTCTGTTCAATTCATTTGCCTGGCATGAAATTCTTTAACATCTCTTCTTCAGTGGGATAGATTAATCATTATAGCAAGCGCATATTCTGAACCCTTTACAAATGTGTTCTACAACACTTACCACAATGTCAATTACATGTACCTCACTGAGCACTTACAAAGGAATTCCTTCTAAATGTGTATGTTTCATCCATGTACTCTGCAAATGCGGATGTGGATACAGTGTCTACATTTTGATTTTGATTAAAATTCACCAAAACTGCCACAGTACTGTAACTGTTTAAAACAAGAAAAACCACAAATAAAATCCACATTTATTCTCTTGACATTCACAAAACATTTCAAATAAAAACTACTATATACTGGTACACAGGGAACACAAAATCGATGATCTGAGTGGCACAACAAGCATAAGTCTCTTGATGATATGAGAAGAATGAAGAAGGGTTGAGTAATTATGCTGCCTTCTGGGATCCTTTCTTGCCAATCAGAGACTTGTGGATGTGAGGAATCACACCTGCAAACATAAATTTCTTTTTCAGCTACTTGGAAGGTTGGGAAACAATTACATATAGAGGTTAGAAGCAACAACTTCACCTCTTGCATACACTGCACAATGCCTTTTTCTTGTTGATAGCATTTTTCTGCAGCCGAACCTTATATTCTTCTTTTTCAAGCCAAACGTTGAAAGCACAGTTTCCAGGCACAGCCATTGACACTTGTAAGCATAGATCGGTCTCCAAACGAAATGCACTACAGGAGTTATGAGGAACAGAAGGTTAGAATACGTGCAAATGTCGATCTTCTTGGCAAGAACAGTAATTCTTGACAAATAGTTGCATTCCATAAGTACAGCTAAGTCAGTTGTGATGTCGGTGATTTTCGATTGTAATTTATTTGTTTGTGCCTTTGTCGTTGGTTTTCTATCTCTTTGGTTTTGAAGATGGTTTTTCTTTTTATTTTTGAAGATGCTTATTCGATTTTCCTAAACCTTCCCATCCCACAGACACGAAAATGACAAATGCCATTTTCCAAACTCCATTTTCTCAAACTTTCCCAACTGGGAACAGACACGAAAATGCCATTTTCTCAAAACTTTCCCAACTGGAAAAGGACCAAACCTTTTCCCCAACTTTCCAAACTATTCCTAACCTGTGGGAACCCTGCATTAACATGTGTTTTTGAAATTTGCAAACGAACTGCTAACTGTGGTGCACTGGAAATCAAAATGTGATACAGGATGTGGTGGTATTTTCTTGTACTCTTTCTTGGCGAGTACTCTGTTACTTTATCAGTTTATCTTGGCAATGGCAGTCCACTGGTGCAATCCATAAATCACAAAATATTGCATATTTTTAACGCAGCAATAGCGTTTTAGAGCTATTTCTCCAATCTCTCACACACAAAACATCATGATATGGTATTATTACTTGTCATTGCACTTCCTAGATAATGGACTTAAAAAAAAAAAAGTAAAAAATTAGCTGGTGTTTGGAAATCCTGGCATCTTGAATAGATGGCACCTGTTGAGCTTAAAACACTCTAACAAACATTTTCTCCAATTAGTAGCCACATATAACATCCTTACCACCACCAGCAATGTTTGCCTTAATGAGGGAATCAAGCTCCTCATCACCACACGAATGGCCAGCTGCAAGTGACGAGGTGTGTGATACGCTTCACCTTCAGATCTTTACTAGCATTGCCTGCCAATTCCAAAACCTGCAAAGGACATGTTACACACATAGATGTATGAAAAGAAACTGCACATACATACATTCTACATCAATATGAAATGTGCTTCTTCTATCCTTGTAACTTTAAGTTTAACCGAATTGCAACCAATCACAATTTGACCAGATTACCACAAAATCAATAAGTACGATGTTTCTTATTCTGTTTGGCTAGTTTTCTCTTGGCTTATACAATAATAAGAGATCCCGCTTACCATCTTTCGTCTCTAGCACACAGCACAAGGACCTTTTCACCAAGGCTAAACCAAAGTACCCCCTTATGGCAATACTTCGCATGGGCAGACAAATGCCTTCGACATTGCAAGTATGGGTAACAAACTGGATTTACGATTAATAAAAAAAAATTTAAAAAAAAAAAAAAAAAAAAAATTTTTGCACTCTGACCTCAGATACTGTTAACTGCCCTTGTATGAACGGCGTTTGAGGGGGGTTCTGGAAAGCAGTGTGCCCCACAACGAACGCCATTCGAGGTAATTTCATCATCAAAATTCAGCGATTTTAAGAAGGGAGGCAAGGAGAAAAAATGGTTTAAACAGTTGTAGGGACCCTAAAGGACGGTTTCTTTTCTGTCCCAAACTCTGCGCCACCTCAGAGGCAGTGCACCCACACCGCTCATTCCGACACCCCGTACACAGCCACAGCCCGGTCGGCCCCGCCGCAGCCCCGGCACCAGCAATCCACAAGGAGCAGTCAATGTCAAGTCGTCAAGAGGCAACCCACCGGATGAGACACTGCACTGCTGCCGAGTCACTTCAGTGGTGTTCAGTGGCGCCTGTTCTGATCTAACATACCCAGACACCACCACCTACTAAGCCCCCTACTGACGACAATAATTGCTTAGTCGCGGAGCCGGCGTGAGTGAGTCTCCCTCCAGAGGGCGCCACCACGTCCGTCCAACGACAGCCCCCATGGACTCGCCGATACTGGTGACCCCGACGGAACCAAACCAAGGCCACAGATATGGAGAGGACATCGAAATTGAGGTCACCATGAGAGCAGGGCATGAAGGGCCACAGAATTTGAGACATTTTTTTTTTCTATGCTGATCGATGAGAATGATGATGATTAAGATGATGTTACGGATTTCCGTTTCGGTCTGAGACTACATGACAGGGCTGTACTCTACGCTTCCTTTCATAATATATTCCGGCGTCAAACCAGGCCCGAGAGATACAGGGAATTTAGCCTTAAAATGGGTATGTATGGTTCATGCTTCACCACAACCAAGAATAAACCTCTAGAGCTACGAAATTCCGCATGTATGGTCACAAGACTCTGTTCTATACTGTGAGCAAGATTTGTGTGTCTCGAGGTGAAAAGGTCATGTCACTGTCACCAAAATGTCACCCAATGTGTCACATGCAATGGTGACAATTCTAATACAGCACACCACCATGCAGTTATCCCATGCACATGCATGTTAGTGTTGTAAAATGAAAGCTGCGGCCTAAGTGAGATGATCTGTCTTCTGTCCGCCTGTTCAGTCCCCACAGGTAATCCACAGAATGTCACACAACTAGTGTCAATTGTCACTACTGAACAGTTACTGTAGATTCAAGCACAGTTCAGTCCTCATTGTTTTTCTGTCACTGTTCTAAGCACCTTATACATGTCCATATGTATTTACACACTGTATAGCTGTACAGTGAGGAAATTGAGTAGAGTGTCACTGCTGCCAAGTGTCATCAAAGCACTGTCACCATGAACTACAGGTAAGCATATATACATGTACACACAAACACAGAGACTAGCAAACTGCCCTACTGTTGAGCCACTTTCAGCGCATGGTAGTCATGGAAACAGTCATTCTTATGAAAGCATAAAGGCACCTGCAGAAAAAACACACATATATGACGTTTCTACGCGTCGTCCCTTAGTTGTCATACGGAATAATCAGTACAGAGACGTAGCCCCCGCATTTCGTCAGGTGTTGTGTCGAACCACAGGGAGTCAGGTGTGCCTTAGCTGATGATTGTTTTTGAGAGTATCTGTTTTCTTCTGCTACTAGTTGAAAAAAATGAGAGGTAGAAAGAAGAAATAATCTAGTGCGGTGGCAGTGTTCGGCAGTGAGTACGCAGGGCCTGTCGGCTGTTGGAATGGGGCACACGGGGGCAGGATGTGTAGCCGGTCCATTGTTTTTTGCAGAGTGGCGAGTAGCACGTGGTTCTCAGGGTCGCTTTCACCATTTTCCTCCTCTCCTTCACTGGTGCCGATTTCAACATCATTCTCTTCTCCTAACTCTCTATTTTCATACTTCTCTAATTCTTGCATAATTTGATCTCCTCCGCTGAACACTCAGGAATATCATCAAACTCGCTGTTGTTAGCAGACGACGCCATTGCGAAAATCGGTCAGTCTCACGCACAACTGTTCGCTTGCAGTTTCTCCTCTTTCTTAGTGAATGGAAGTGGTGCCAGCATCCAAAAATAGTGCTGCCGCTCCCGTCTGCGCCCGTTATGAATACAAGAGGGTTAAGTGGATGAAACTTGACTGTGTGGTCCCAGTCCGGTCAGGACAGTTTCTTCCCTTTCACAGGTCGCTGACTCGACTGGCTTGCGTCCATTCAGACGATAATACTTCGGCAAGGCTCGGCCGAGTCATTTTTGGTTCAGATGGCGAGTCGAGCAGACTGTTCATTCAGGTGCGTGCCATTTTCAAACTATCTAATGCTCTTGAAGTGCTTCAAGAAGTTATCTGAGACCGTGAACGCGATGAAGAAGACTTCAAAGAAGTGGAACGAAGTGATTTGGAGGTGGAAGAAAGTGAAAGTGATCACAATCAACACTACCCTTTGCTATTGGAGATTAGTGCTGATGACGAAGCTGATCACCGACTTCGAACCATGCGATACCGGCGCAAGTGGGGTCAAATCGGAGAGTGACAAGCTGATTCCATCCATGTCCACTGCCCCCTCCCTCCTTTCATGAGAGGTTGGGTGGAGAGTTGTGGAAGGGGAGGGGGTTCAGGACAACGGCGAGGGTCCAGTGTGAAGGGGCGTGGCAGAGGAAGAGGGCGAGCTTTACCAGGACTGGAGTGTCCCCTTTGATATGAGTTACTAAACATTTTATGCATCGTCAGATGTTTGTCCTGAAGTTCAAAGGATACTAACGCCAGTTTTTGTAGTTTTAGTGCTATAGTTTTGTTTATGTTCTGAAAGAGTTTGTCTTTCAAACAAAACATTCACTAATATATACATATATTTTTTTTATCTACTCATTACAAACAAAATCAAACAATTTTGTTATCTGACTGTAGCCAAGGATATAAGTTTTATAACACAAAAAATTTCCCAAGAATCTAAGATACATGTCAAGAATTGAAAGAAAGAGCAGTGGGCATATTAGTGAACCTACCAAAGAAAACAAAACTGTGTCCCTTGATACCTGGATTGTACTGTACCCCAGAAATACATGGATTTATCATGTAAAACAACAATTGTGGGTTGTAAATTCATTACCAAATATTTACACAGGTGCTCAGTATACACTAAAACCACTTTTTTTGCTGGGTTTGTTTTTTTGTTTTTTGCTGCTGTGGAGTTTTGTATGCTTGCAAAGTATGATTTACAAAAAAAAAAAAAAAAAAAAAAAAAAAGTTGAATTACAAGATTATTATTTATTATACTCAGAATGAACAAAAATCGAATACTATATGCAGATATTATAGCCCTGGGTATAAGAAGAAAACGTGCCAAAAATCTAAAAGATATCTCCACAAATAAATGAGCACTGATCAAATTAGTGAACCTACTGCAAAAAGTCAAATTTTGCTCAAGCACACACAAGTACAAAACTGATACACAACAGCGGCAGTCAAGGGGTAAAGGACAAACTTGCACAATTCAAATAGGAGGGAAGACTGCCCTAACAGATCACATGGCATGATCCTGTGGCAGATATGGCCCAGCTGACCACGATGAAGATATAATACAACATAAAGCTGTAATCCCGATATCCAAGAGGTAAAAAAAGTTAATGAAAGGATTCGCTGAGCAACAGTGTTGAATGCAGTCAGCACTGCAACTTTTCTAAACTTGCGAGTCCTCAGGCTGAGGTCAGCGGCACTGACTCAAGTCTTGGAGTGCACCCCTCGGACTGTGTTTGTGAGCCATCTGGATATAGTGCCTTCAGAGATGTCCTATCTGTTGAGGTTCAGGGAAATGATGAGCTCACAATGGTTTGGAATCATCTGCATCCACTCATTACTTGCTGCTAGAATAAGATCCTGATATGATGGTGCAGACTCCATGACACATCTCTGTGACCAGAATTTGTGTTGGAAGATGTTCATGGACTCCATAATGCCTAAAGGAAGGAGAGAGATTAAGCAGTAGACTAAGAGGAAAGCCTTAGCTGTGAGAAATGTAGGAATGTAGCCTGTCTGGCTCTGAGAAGTAAGTCATGGAATGGGTGCTGGCAAGAAAGGACTGGCTCGGATACTGCTCGATCTTGGCTGGATTTCCATCAACTGGACCATGTGAAAATAGAAAAGCACTTTTTAGTAGGCCAAAATGAGGCTTTGTCCAAGTAGTTGAACCTAATCAATGAAAAACTGTCTCTTCTGGTATGGGATGTCATCTCCAAAATCACCTTGAGAGGGGGAGTAAAAGCAAGACTGAAGAAGAGCCATGAACTCCTGTTGCCCCAGATGAATTTCACATACCAACAATGGGCTACGATGACAATTTGAAAGTAGGCATCCTTCAGATTAATGAAGGATGCCCCAGTCCTCCTGTTGAACAGTCCCCAACCTGATCCTGGAAGTCTATCTTGAATTTGAGGGATGAAGACGAGCTGAGAGCTAATTCTAGGACCTCCTAATTCCATGAACACCCACTTGACGAGGTCATAAGCTTCCTGCTTAAAAAGTACTTCCTGCTTGGAAGACACTAGTGTCAATTGAGATATGGAATGTACTAGAAGACTACCCATGGGGGCTCAATCCCTATGGCTGCCGCTGTTGATGTTCAGAAAGTTCCTTTCTGTGGTGATGGGACTCTTGCCTGCAAGAACTGGCAATCCAATCGTGCTGGGTGGATCATCCTCAGTGAGGAGCCATGGAGTGTTCTGCATAGCCAGATTTATTGGACTGAAAAGAAGCGAGCTCCAGACATTCTGGATTGGGGTGGGAGACTGTGGACCCCTTGACGTCTCCTTCCTAGATAGCAGTTATAGTGAAACAGGGCTGCCGCAGTGGAAAGTGTCCTAGGATCTTGTTAACAAAAAGCTGCATGACAGGTCAAAGAAAGCTGCTGAGTATACTCAGGGTTCTTACAGACTAGTAGAAGCAAAATTCCCAACTTTTCCCAACCTCAGCACCGGTTTTGCCAACCACGTTACATCTCATACACATATGTCAACAGCAGGTAAATTTTGGCAAAAACATTAACTCTTGACAACAAATGGTTACACTCCATAAGTAGAACAAACTGTCAGTCGCGATATCAGTGATTTTCAGACAATTAGAATTTATTTGTTTGTGCCTTTGTTGTTTGGTTTTCTATCTCTTTGGTTTTGAAGGTGCTTGTTTGAGTTTTTGAAGATGCCTGTTCAATTTTCTCAAACCCTCATAACCCACAGACACCAAATGCCATTCTCTCCAAACTTTCACAACTGGGAAAACGACCATTCGTTTTTCCCAAACCGTCCTAACCTGTGGGAACCTTGATGTTGGCCTTTTGGCCTGATGCGACATAGGTTGATGATGCTTCAAGAATGGAATGTCATGCAAGGCTGTCAAACTCCAAATGTCTTGAAGGAAAAAGTCGCCAATGCCACAAGTAAGGTTGCTTCAGGGCCTGGTTGGGCACAGAAGGTGGTCCAAGGGGGAGACCACTGGGCCCCTCTCCCATCAAACTAAAGTGAAGGAAAAAAGGAAAATTGAGGGATTAGGGGAGGGATATGGGTGGGGTAAAGAAAACTGAAGTCGGATCTCTTCCACACAGAATCAGTGAATACTGGGTATGTTCAGGAGAGTGGGGAGGGAGACAGGAAAAGAGGGGGCAAGCGCAAGGGTGGAAAAAGTGCATGTATACACTGCTTTCCCAGACATGAACTCACACATGCCTTGACTGACAGTGATTATGGGTATACGTTGATTTTTGCTGTTCTCAACGAGTCACACGTTACTTCAGTAATGTACTGACTTGAGTAAGCATTTATTCATAAGAGAAAAACACTGTACAACTTGAGGATTCAAATGAAACTTAGAGGGTGGCATGTCTACATGTGTGTGTGTGGAAGGACTGAAATCTGAGACCTTGCCCACAGGATCCATGTATCATGCTATGTTAAAATCAAGGGTGACACTTTGAAAATCTGAAAAAAAAAAAAACTGACAATGAGGCAGGGGTCCAGGGGCCACCCAGGCCCCGGTGGGGTGCAGGGGCAGTGCCCCGCTGGGGGGATCCACGGGTCGTTCCCTCCCCCCCCGGCCGAAGAATATTTTATGACATTTAAGAGCATTTCAAGGCCTCTCCTGGCATCAAATTGGCCAATCAAAGCACAGCACTCACCTTACAACTGCAGCCTCTGATGTTCCACCCCTTTCTCAACAGTAACGAGATTTGAATCCCCTTCTTTTAAGAATGGCATGACAAAACCTTACACTGCCTAACTGGAGAACGTTTTCTACAAGCACAATGGCACGATGTAACAAAGATTGCTGGACCTGTGTTGTCTTCAACAATAGAGAGCGCTTCCTCATTTCCGGTTGTCTGCTACAGTGCTGCTTTGGTCATAACATTGCCGATCCAACCGTTTTCCCCGTAAAAACTTTTTTTTTTTTTTTTTTTTTTTTTAAAAAAAATAACGAAACTTGAAAAATGGAATTTACGGCTGGGGCCTTGCCGAGAAAACGGATTTCAGTCACCCAGACGGAAGAGTGGCACCCATGTTAACGCTGTCGCGACATCAGTCACGCCATTTCATCACAGCCGTTACTGGTAGTAGCGCTGCAGGGTGAGCCTTGTGAGCCTAGCTTTACCGACACACACAGATAAGAAACTATGGCCCCGGGAGACACATTTACATGAATGACTGAGCGAGTCCCAGGGCATGGATTTTCAGTGTTTTAGCTTAGTTCATGGTTAGTAGCAGCTTGTAATGCATAGCGCAACTGGACTTGTCTGGCAAACAAAAACGGCTACGCCTTAAGGAGAACGTGATAGAATTACAAACTTGTTTGAAGAGGTTTTCGCTGAATTTGTTGTGGAAAAAGCAAAGTGAAGTTATGGACATTTTTAATGGACTGGCATGGTGGGCGATAGTTTTGATTTAGATCAAGCACCATGTAATTGTTATTTTGAGAATGACACGGACAATGACTGGACAAGTGCCTAAGCTTGAGGGAAATCTCAATATGCCATTCAGTGGGGAAGAAAAACTCAAGTGTAGCGCTGCCAGATGATCCTAAACCTTTCAAACGTAAATGAGGACAGTGTGGGCTATTACACTTGTTGACAGTGACCATATTTTTTCTTTTTTGTATTATCTGCTTCATGATTTCAATGTGAAAACTGAACTGTACCTTATTCATTCTTACCTGGATTACCTGCATGGAAGACAGGTATAATCCACAATGACTTTCCTTTTAAAAAGGCTGTAACTTATTTCTGGATACTGCTGAACATCATTGACCGAGTTATTTATGAAAAAGCTCTTGAAAATGACAAACAGGATGTGCCACCCGTTTTTCACCTGTTATTTTTACATTGTAGACAGGCAAGCACCTAATCAACCACTCACAAGCACACCAGTTCTGCTTTATATTATTCTTTATTCCATTACTAACAATTTTTTGATCTGCATGTCATGTTCGAATACTAACCGTTGAAAAGTTATGCATATTATACAAATGTAACTTTTTTTTCTTTAAACTTTCCCTCTGTTAATTCACCAGACAACATAACAGTATGTTGTTCAATAACCAGTATAAGGGTTAACTGGAAATGAGCAGTAGACACAAGAGAGGTCTGTTCAGACTTCAAATTTTCCTAATCCATGGGCAGCCCATGGGGTCAGATCCTAATGGACAAGGGCTTGAATACGTATCAGACTAGGTGAGGTCCAACCTGGGTATTCATCACTGTACCTTAGCCATGTCCTGGTCAGGATGCCAAGCAGGGAGAATTGAACATCAAGTCAATACTGTGGTTACAGTCCGCAAGAGCAATTACTGCTCATTTATTTTGTAATCTTTTGAGTTTATTGTATATTTCGGCAAACAAGGATACAATTCACAGTGAAATGCCATAGGTTAGTTCTGGTGAAACCAGAAATACATACACTTTTTTTTTTTTTTTTTTGCTTATTTCTGTAATAACGCCCAATACAAAATTTACCTCAGCTGTCAAGTACTCCAGGATAGCAGCACTGTACACTGCTGCTGTAGCACCAACACGTCCATGGCTGGTTGTTCGTGTTTTCAAATGCCGATGTATACGACCAACAGGAAACTGCACATTAGCAATGATCACAACTATGTTCACTTTAAAGCTGCCTTACCGGCTATTCCATAGTAGCCAATAGTACCAGAGGTCTATCAAAAAAAGAAGACAACGCTCCAGACATGACTGTAATTTGGGGGTGGGTGGGGACATTTCCTGTAATGCACAACTTATAATTCTACAAATATCCACTTGAAGTTATGGTATTATGTAATAATTTTTCATAATACACTAACATGTATTAACATTAACTGATGGGACAAAAATGTTAACATATTTCACCAACATGTCCAACATGTACACTGTGAAACTGGACCTAACACACACAAAAAAAGGAAGAGATGATTAGAAAGGACAAGCAGAAGCAAGTTGCACTCTTTTGCCAGTTAAGATGCATTAATTTCAGTGCTGAAAAAACAGTCACTGTGATTTTATCTCCTCTTCAGGCGTTTCTGGAAGAAATTTCCAATTGTGACTCATTGAAAAAAAAGAAAAGTTACTGACAGGACAATTTTTTTTTTACTCCCATAGTTTAACACACAGGGGTGGTACTGTACCAGTTCTGATCAATATAAAAAGCAATATAACACACACCATTTATTCAATAGCCTTCAAAGGAACTTGAAATAGAAATCACTCAAGTGACATTACTGAAAGATCCATTCTTCAAACAAACTGAAATTGTGGGATTAGTAATTTACATCAAAATAGGAAAAACAAACAAACAAACAAAAAAAAACCCCAAGTACAAAAGTAGATTTTACTATCGGAATGAAAAAGAAATGCTTGACAATGTTTGTATTGTGAGCAATTTCTTTTAGATGTGGAAAATAAACAAACAAAAAAAAAAAAAACCAACCACAGAAAAATTGAAGAAATAATATCCAATTTTGAATATTTAGCTCAGCACTCTTTTCTGGGTAATAAAAAACCCCAACACTCTCACACGCAAAGTAAGATTTAAAAGAGTAATTTCTTTAACGAGTATAGCATTTGTGTGTGTGTGTGTGTGTGTGTGTGTGTGTGTGTGTGTGTGTGTGTGTGTGTTAAAACAGTACCAATGGTAATTCTTTGCTTTTCTCTTTGCAGCCTTAGTAATACATTCTAACGAAAGAAATGATATATATCTTTGTTAATAGCCTTCCTTATATTCTAGCATAATAAATGATATATCTTCAGTGTTTGGACCAGTAAAGTCATGGCAACACTACATCAATGGAACAAAGATGTTTGTTTTGTTTGAAACAATGCTTTTATCTCTCTCAGGCAACAAGAAATGCACCAGTCCATTCCTAGATTTAATAAGGAATGTACATCTCCCAGTACCCAACTTGTTAAAAAAAAAAGAAAGAAAGAAAAGAAAAAAGGTAAAAGCAAAAAAACCACAAAAAACAAACAAAAAAAAATTCTTTACAGAAGTCTGCCTTTCTTTGAACATGCAACAATACTCTTATCATCCTGATTCAGATGTCATTTCATCCTATCAAACTGTTACAGGAAGTCTGCCTTTCTTTGAACATGCAATAATACTCTTATCATCCTGATTCAGATGTCATTTCATCCTATCAACTGTTACAGGAAGTCTGCCTTTCTTTGAACATGCAACAATACTCTTATCATCCTGATTCAGATGTCATTTCATCCTATCAACTGTTACAGGAAGTCTGCCTTTCTTTGAACATGCAATAATACTCTTATCATCCTGATTCAGATGTCATTTCATCCTATCAACTGTTACAGGAAGTCTGCCTTTCTTTGAACATGCAATAATACTCTTATCATCCTGATTCAGATGTCATTTCATCCTATCAACTGTTACAGGAAGTCTGCCTTTCTTTGAACATGCAATAATACTCTTATCATCCTGATTCAGATGTCATTTCATCCTATCAACTGTTACAGGAAGTCTGCCTTTCTTTGAACATGCAATAATACTCTTATCATCCTGATTCAGATGTCAATCTATCAACTGGCCTTTGCACACTACTGTGTGTTCAAGCTGTTGAAAATTAAGTATGCCAAATATCAAATAAACATGGTCTTCATCTGCATGGCTTGTGTTCTGAACTTAGAGCTTTGGTGTTCATATGGTGATCCCTGATAGCAATGAAATACAGAGACACATGATGACAGCTGTAGTGCATTTCTATGAACTTTCCAAAGACTTGTCCACAATTTGTGACATCATGACTTCAAGCATTTGGCGAGTACTATCATCAACTTGTGCGCAATGGTTGTGAACTGTCCACTGTGGTATAGCCTCATTTTTTTTTTTTAACCCCTGCTCACCTCATGTGGACAAGAGTATCTTTTAGAGTATCGTAAGTAAACAGGAAGTAGTTTAGGAACACCTTTCTCTACAGCTTCGAATTTCCCTGACTTTTCCCCAGCTGTGGCAAATACCCAACGACAGTAATTAAAAAAGGGGGAGGAGGTGGGGGAATTTCACATCTGATCACTGGGAATATCCCACTACTTGCCAGAAGACAAAAACCGACGCATCATTTGAGCATCAATCTAAAATTTGCATTTTCTCACACACACGCAATTTAAAAAAATGTTTCAGCACTTTGCTTTTATTGTCATTAATATAAAGATGTTTAAATTCTATAACTGTAAAAGCATAAAATATTAATCATATTGCTCAAAACTAACAACTGATGAGACTGGAATTGACAGATTTGCATCTTACTTCCCAGAGTCAAGACACCAAATTCAAATTGCATATGTTCAGGTTTTCCCCAAGCTGCAACGCTAATAGTGATTAATTAAACACACTTTTTTTTTTTTTTTGTTTTGTCCTGACGTTGTCATGTGCCAATCACTTTTCAAATGCCATTTATGCAACAAGCGTTTCGGACATCAAATTAGTCATAGCATAACTAACTTTAAATCGCAGCCTTGCCGTTCATGTAGACGTAACCACCATAGTAAAAGAGAACTGACTGGTATTCTTTTTCTGCAAGGCAACATGTGGTCCATGTTCCTGATTGTTTAAGTGTGTGAGAATGAATACTGAACGGGGGCTCGAGTGGATGCCAGATGTTATATATTGCAGATTTCTTTAACTGTCATCTTTTGTATTCAAGCTTCTTTATACAAATACTTGCAGTTTAATAATACATTTTCCTTTTCCACATCAGGATGACCATTATTGATCAGGTCAGGTCAGGATGATCATTATAAATTCATTCACCAACAATAAAAGAAAACCGTAGCCTGACTGCCTCAGTGCTATGATGTCACAAAATTTGGTTAAAAAAAAACAGGTAATCCAAAAATGTGGAGTTAATAGGTAGCAAATTATCAATGATTCCGTTTAGTTAGAATTCATTCCTTTAACGAGTCTACTGTTTGGCACTCCAAACTTCTTTCAGGAAAAAAAAAACCCATCATAACATTGTTTTAAAATCTTTTTATTTGTAACAGGTGTGAACTTTCACTTGACCAGTTACTAGAATATCCATGTGTGGGTATGCATTATGCATGCGTGCGTGCATGGGTTGTGTGTTCTTTCAATCTTTGGAACTGCGCTTTGAATGCTTGCAGTTTAACTTATTCTAATTTGCATTATCCTCCTGTCACTTGCAGCATTTCAAACACTTTCCACGTTAAAAAGAAGGTGCAGACGAAAGTTTATGGCTGCAGCCAATCGGAGAAAGGCTCCCAAAAAGATGCAACATATGACCAATCGTTCAACCTGTTATTGGCCAAGTACACACGTTACGCTTGTCCGTTCAACTGGATCGTTCGTAATCGGGCAATACCTACCCTACATCTAACGACCTAAAGAACACTCAAAAAGAATGTACGAGTCACGAGACATCAACGCTCGTTGCAGTCGGTCATCAAATTAATCAAGACTATAATTACTTATATTTGGTAATCATTCATCTGAAATAGAAATGGAACCGAAAACATCAGGAAACAAAAACTCTACCTGCAAACCTGCTCGTGCAGAACGTGAAACTGCCTTCGCCTTCGCTTTTCCTGAATCCTTTCCTGCTTTGCCACCGGCCTGCACGTAAACACAAAATATAAAAATAGAAATGAAAGGCTTGATTATTTATCGACGTCCATTTTTATAACGGAAGCACAATTTTCGAGACCGAGGAGAAAAAATAGATTCTTTCCTTACACAGTATGTACATTAAAATATCAGATGGTAAATATATGCAAACGATTATAACTGATTTACCATTGTTCAATAATATCTTGTATCCTGCAAACTCGCAGCCTCAATCACCCGAAGCTAGCTGGGTCGCGTCTGTTCTTGGCAATCAACCAATGAAAAGCTTTCCCGCGATTTAGCGCCCTCTTCTGTTGAACTACAAACCCAGGCACGATGCATAGTGAAATTAACGTCTACGCATCGTGACAGATCAGGTGAAAGCATAACTTTTGATAAACTTACACACAAAGTCTGCTACTGGCTTCATAATTACAAATTTTCATGAATATTATTTTCATATGATTCATTACATAATCAATAACTCACTCATAAAATACACGGTTTTGTTGGTATCACCAGTGTTCCTGAGAACAAGGGAGGCAACTCAACAGTTACTGATACCCTGTTCCAGCGGGGAAGAATTCTTTCCCGTTCAGTGCCATTACACAATCTCTCTCTCTCTCTCTCTCTCTCTCTCTCTCTCTCTCTCTCGTCTGTTCGTCGATCAAGTCTGAGTGTTCCCTCCCTCCCTATCCCGCAATTCATGCCCAACTCCTTTCCATCGCCCACCCTTCCACTGTGATCTCTCATCCACACGTTCTCACCTCTACCCTCCCCTCTCTCTGTATTTTACACACACACACACACACACACACACACACACACGCGCGCGCGCGCGCGCGCGCGGGCGCGCACGCACACAGTTACAATTCTAGTTTAAGTTAAAGTTGTGATGAATAGGATGGGGTGGAGGGTTATGATCACATTGCTTACGCACTACTTTAAAACTTACACTCCCTAAAAAAATGAATCTCTCTCGTTCTTTACATCAAGTTCACTCTACACTCTACACTATAATATTGTCTGAATCACTTTTAGTGGAAGGACGTTAAACTGAAGAACAACAACAACACACGCGCGCGCGCGCGTGCGCGCGCACACACACACACACACACACACACACACACACACACACACACACACACACACACACACACACACACGCACACACACAAAGCGCGTGCACAAGTAGAAAAGTTTCACTTGGGAAAAAAAATTAATTTTTATAGCTGAGCTAACTTTCATTTTAATGGCTTTGTATTGTATAATTGACTTTTTTGAATCAATACTTCAGGTTCTTTTTGTGTCGAATTGAAGTAGTTTTATTTCTTCTCGGTAGATCAAAGCCTAATGCAAGACGAGATTTAAGTGCGGATATCAATCATTTAACAACGGCACCGGTTGATTATCAGAGGAATGAATCTCTTTTCGCTGGGTTCCTTAAACTTCCATTTTCGGATTTACTTAAATGAAATGTAAAAGGTAGACGAAGTGGGAAACGAAGTGGGAAAGGGGGGGGGGGGGGGGGGGGGGGGGGGGGGGGAGTCCCTTTCTCTTTCTCTCCCTCTGCTCCTCTGCAACATTCTCTGTCTGCCTTTCCGCTTCTGTCTTTGTCTGTCTCTCTCCCTTTTTCTCATCTGTTTGAGTTCACGTATCAGTTTCTTTAGAACTGACTTCACAATAAAAAAAAAACTCAGTGAAAGGGTACTGGGGACAGCGCAGATCACCGCCAAAGTCGAACGGATCCTGGATCCGCCGTTTGATCCGGATCGGCACCACCTTGACCCACTGCAAATTCAATGGGTTCATCCCTGAACCATATAACATTTCACCAATTTTCGTCGAAATCGCTTCTGTAGTTTTTCGCATGACATTGATGAACAGATCCTGTATGTATCCTTTGAACCGGACCTGCATCACGGATGTGCACCAAAATGTGATGGAGGAGAGAGTTCTTGCAGCCAATGTCGTGGAAATCAGTTCCGTAGTTTCCGCACACACACACCTGCTGACAGGTAACCACCACACCTTCTTTGGCGGAGATGGGGCCTCATGATCTTTTCGATTTCTCTCTCTCAGTTTTTAATTCTCCTTGCTCCTCATGCTCTCCCATTAATTATCTGCTGCTGCCGGGACTGATGATTATTTTGCAATCTTCATATAACTCCGTCAGTGTCACAAAGTCTGTCTACTTGTGCATCTGCCTGCCTGTCCGTCTGCCTGCCTGTCTAACCATCTTGGGACTTGCTGATTGTCCATCTGCCTGTCACTATCAGTGGACGTCTGCCTGCCGGATTTACTGGATTGTCTGTCTGTCTGCCTGTCTAACTATCAATGGACTAGCTGATCGTCCGTCTGCCTGCCTGTTTAACTATCAGTGGACGTCTGCCTGTCTAACTATCAGTGGATCTGCTGATTGTCCGTCCGCCTGTCCGTCTAACTATCAGTGGACAAGCTGACTGTCCGTCTGCCTGCCTGTCTAACTATCAGTGGATGTCTGCCTGCCTGTGTAACTATCAGTGGAATTGCTGATTGTCCGTCTGTCTGCCTAACTATCAGTGGATTCGCTAGTTGTCCATCTCCCTGCCTGTCTAACTATCAGTGTCTGAGAGTTTAGGACGATTTTTGTCCGTCGTGTATGGTAGCCAAGGACACAACAGTCGGGTGTCTCCCACACCATCTCCCGATTCTCTTCTCAGCCTTAGACAGTCAGTGGGTGAGTTTAAACGTCCTATTAGCCGAAGGCCCTAAGGACAAGATATACTTTCAGACTTAAGCCCGCATATTTCGTGGTAGTGTTCACGCTGGCAATAGTGTGTCTAGTTACGTGTGGGGACTGTCGCTCTCTCAGCTCTGGTTCCGCGCGAACTTCAGGTTCACTTCGTGGTGTTGGTCGGCCGACAGTGGGGATCAGTTTCCTTTGCCTCTTTCCCCCCTCAAAGGCTGTCTTCAGGGCCACCAGGCAGCCTTCTTCATGCTCGGGTAGCGGTGGTCTGTGCCGAGTGAGGCCGCCTCAAAGAGGTACCTCGAAAAAAGTTGCTGGAACACTGCATGACACCCCTTCTTATGGTCCACACAGGCTATGGCCTAGCGGGCATTTTTTTTTTTTTTTCTCAACCCCGAGAGGCCATGCCCGACAGGGCTTAGGTAATCGCAGTGAAGCAGCGCGCTCCGTCGCCGATCGCCCCACATCTCCAGTAGCCGTCTAGACCCGCCGTCACCCACAGGGCTGGGAGGTTTGCTGCGCCGCCGACGACACTGACCTCTCACATCTGTGCCCCTCATAGAAGAGCTGCCACTACCTTGGCGTTTGATGCTATGCCTTCTTGCTGGGAACTGTCTCAGCCTCGTTCTCCTAAACAGCGAATCAAAGCCATGAATGATTGCACAATCACGTGACAAAGACGCGATTTAAAATCTCAGCCTCCTGAAGTTTATATCACGTCTTTGTCACGTGGTAGTGAATCATTCTTGGCTTTGATCTCCTGTGGGTGTGACTTCATGCTGCATCCAATGATACTCGGGGGGGGGGGGGGGGGGGGGGGGGGAGGGGTTGGTTGCGGGAATGCGAGTATCTTGTCTTGTGCTTGTCGCAAGTTCAATGGTAGATCGTCGGAGAGACAGCGTGATCCAAGCTGAGTGTGCTGACAGTCTCTGTTGGTGCCTCTACTGAGGCCTGGTTTTAACAAACTGTCCATTAATAGGCCTATAATTATGGTCAAAGCTTCGTGATTTGGTCAGTTTGTAACGGTTCTATTTCTACAGTCAGGAATATGAAAACCAAGATGCCATATTTTCTGGAGTGCAATAGTGGTGGATATGCAAGGAAACAAGTATTCAATTCATCCAAACTGTTGGTTGCTGGTTACTAGGCCCACATGTTTTCCAGGAGAGAGAGAGAGAGAGAGAGAGAGAGAGAGAGAGAGAGAGAGAGAGAGAGATCTGCAGGTGCTTTCAAGGTCACTTTAGCTTCGTTGCTATGAAAGCTACGTCATTGTTGACAGATGTGAGTGAAAACGACCTATCGGGATTTTTGAACACATCTTATTATTATTATTATTTTTTTTTAATGAAATAGGACTTGTAATCCGCAAGACAGCGAAAAATCGAAAGAACAAGATATGGAGTCCTGCGGTGGTTTTAATTAAACATTTCCGAAATATTGGCCATGCTTGATGAATGTTTTGGGAGGAAAATCGCGGTATGAAAAGGTGTCTGTCCACGCAAGCGGGCACACTGCTCTCAAGTCTTTTTATCTGTTATGCGTTAGAAAAAGATGGATATAAGTTAAGATGCTTCTGTACTGAAAACGACTCACATTGCTACCAAAGAACGATCCATTTTCAACGGTTAAGAGCTATTTACTCTGAAATGTGAGAGAGCGTGTGTGGGGATTATTAGATAATGTGTGTTGTTGAACGTTTAAAGTTTAAAGAACGTTTAAAGGGTGTGTTCTTTTAAAGATGTTGACTATAATAGTTATCATTCTGGTCGTGTTGAAATTACACTAACATGATAAAATTCATCAGTATGCTAACTGACCGACTGAAATCAGTAACTTTTTAGATTTTCTGTACTAACATTTTGCAAGATGAAGAGAAACTAAGAACAAATGTGTTTACAATGACTAAATGATTCCCAAAGCTAGATTAAGTATCACACACATCTACGTCTAAACTCACTCAAAGTGAACAGACGTAAACAGAAGAAAACGAACGAACACACACCACACACACACACACACACACACACACACACACACACACACACACACACACACACACACACACACACACGCACGCACACACACACACACACGCACACACACACACACGCACACACACAGAGGCCTACACACACACACACACACACACACACACACACACACACACACACACACACAACACTCTCTCTCTCTCTCTCTCTTTCAAACACACACACACACACACACACACACACACACACACACACACACACACACACTTAGAACCCACACAGGCGAGCTCTCTCTCTCTCTCTCTCTCTCTCTCTCTCTCTCTCTCTGTGTCTTTCTCCCTGCCTTTCTCTCTCACACACACATTCACTTGCACAGAAGTGCTCAAATGAGTTTGCACACACACACACACACACACACACACACACACACACGCGCGCGCGCGCGCGCGCGCGCACACACACACACACACACACATAGAGGCGCACGCGCGCGTTCACGTAAGCACGCGTGCACATGCGTAGGTGCCAGCAGGCTCTAACCCGGGCAAGCATGCACGCAAGCGCGCTGTGACTTAGAAGTAATCACAAAATACCTTTCCCATGCGTTATATTCAAACGTAACGAAAATTGCAGTTTGTCTGCCTTTTCTTATTTCATCGCAGCAACGTTGGATGCTTCATCAGTATAGTATGCAGGTAGTTGACGACTTTATGCAGTGACCATAGTGGTAACAGTTGTATGCTTATTTTCATTTTTTTTTTTTTCCTCTTGTACTGCGATGACGTGTTTGTAAGTATGGGTACAGGGGTTGTTTTGTTTCTTTTGTCGCGTTGTTAGTGTTAAGCCCTCTTAAAATGCAAAGAGGTTGTTACAACACACTTCAAGTTTATATTGTTTAAATCATCATTATTTTATTGTATGTTATACATGTACATTATTGTTATGTCATTGTTATTGACCCCCCCCCCCCCCCCCCCCCCTCCTGTTTTGCTGGCTTTTGTTCATCTCATTTTCATCTGTTTCATTAGTCGTATTTTCATCTTTTTAAGGATGTATTTGTTGTCTAACTTTAAGTTTATAAATTTCTATTCCTAGTGTTGCTTCATTGCTAGTTTCCTATAAGTTTATAACGGACAGTTACTGTCTACTCTCTTTATCTCTTTTTATTTCCCGTAGATTGTCCCTTGCTACGGTGTGCAAGATGCTCATACAGTGCCATTATTCGTGTGGTATAACAGGATCACACCGACTGGTTTTCTGTCAGACGGTATTTAAACGACGGTAGAATTACGAGAATTCCTGAAGTTGTTACTCACAAGTCGAGTGCAATAGATCTATCACTTGTTTCCCCAACATAGCAGTAAACTATAGCTGGTCCACAATAGAGGATTGTTTAGGGAGTGATCATCTTCCCATACAATACTTTTTAATGAAAACATAATTGATGAACCGTCTATCACTGAACGCAAAATTCCAAAATTTAACTATAACTTGGCCAACTGGGAAGCCTTTCAAACTTTTCTCGTGTCGCAAAATACATCTCCAATTGAGGATGACGATCTAGATACTTTTTAGGCGAATTTCTCAAAAGTAGTATTACTAGCAGCTGAAAAGACTATCCCAAAATATAAATACAAAAAGATTGGAAAATATGTAGGCAATGTATGGTGGACAGACGAATGCTGACTCGCTGTACAGTCAAAGCGAAAAAGCTACAAAACATGGATAAGAAATAAGTCAGATGAAAACTTTATAATCATGAAACAAGAAAAGAATAAATGTACTAAAGTTATTGCTCAAGCAAAAAAAAGAAGTATCGGGTTGAGTTTTGTGAAGCTGAGGTATCAGAATCTAAAGATTTGCTTAAAGTTTGGAAAAAAAAAGTACAAGAAATGAAAAATTGCTATAAAGCTCAGTCATACCCAGTAAAGTTAAAAAACTGATTTCCCCACTGCTTTGGATAAAGCTGAAGCTTTTTCAGATTTATTTTCATCTTGTAGTCAGTTTAAAGATCTTCAGCCAGAAAAAAACAGTCGTCATAGAAACAATGAGGAACAAAAAGATGAATACATGGCTTCTCCACAAGAAAACGAACATTTCCTAAACTCACCTTTACTGTTATCAGAACTATCAGAAGCGCTAGATTCTATCCCTTCACATGATTCAGCTTTTGGTATTGATGGCGGGTCTATCAACTCATCAGACACTTACCTTCTTCGTGGAAAGTACTACTACAATAACTTCCAAAAATGTTGGATTAATGGCACTATTCCAAGAATCTGGAAAAGTTCAGTAGTAGTCCCAGTACTCAAGGAAGGTAAACCGAGGACATCTGTGCATAGTTACAGACCCAAAGCTCTAACATCTCATGTTGGTAAACTTTAGAAAAAAAAATTATTCCAAAACGATTGTTATATTACTGTGAAAAAGGTGGTATGATTCCTGTTCAGCAAGCAGACTTTCGAAAAGGTCGTTGTACCACAGACCTTAGTAAAACTGACCAGTCACATTAAAAAGCAATTCTCCCGAAGAAAAGTATTCTGGCTACATTTTTTGACGTTAAAAAAGCCTATGACTGCGTATGGCACGCAAGGCTATTGCACAAATAAAAAAAAAAAATGTTGGCATTTCTGGGAGAATGTTTGATTACATTAAAAGCTTCGTAACAGATAGAAGCATATGTACACGGATTGGAGGAACTTATTCATCCTTTAGGAATGTACATATGGGTATTCCTCAGGGATCAGTCATTGCTCCCATGTTGTTCACAATCCTAATCCATGATCTTCCCAAATCTATGTCAAAAGCAATGCATGTAGTTCAATACGCAGATGACATTGCTATTTGGATTAATTGTACATTAAGGAAGCATTCCAATAAAAGAACAATAAACTTTGTACAGAAGATGTACCGAAAAGAATTGGATAAATTATCTTTATATATTAAGAACAACGGATTAGAACTATCTGGAGAAAAAAAAACATGTGTTGTGTTGTTTAACAATGGTGAGAACCCAAAGACTTTACCCTCGCTTTTGCTAGATGGTCAGATTCTGGAATATAAACAAAAAGTTAAGTTCCTGGTGGTATTTTTAACTCCTTAGTTGAACTGGAAAACACATATTGAAAATTTAGTTGATAAAACAAGGAAAAGATTAAACATTCTTAAAATTATATGTTATCGACCATGGGGTCAGGACTGTCATACTCTTTTACATCTATACGTCTCTTTAGTCCGATCCAAATTGACTTATGGGCAGGAAGTGTATTTCTCTGCGCCTAATTCTCTTTTAAAGAGATTGCAAAGCTTGGATAGTAAAGCCATTAAATTAGCTCTGGGAGACCCAGTACATACAAACACTCAAGGATGTTATAAAGAAACAAATATATTACCTCTAAATGAGAAGCGACTATTGGATGTATCCAAATATGTTGTAAGAAGTCTTTCTGCTGAAGAAATACTGATTGATTCCAGTAAAGATTTTCCTAAGAGGTCTAAAAACATATCTTACATTCTACCAATTAGAAACTACACATCTGACTTTATGTCACACTGTAATATTGATATTACTGCTGTACCAGAATTTCCTGCAGTACATCCAATGCCTCCTTGGGAACACCTAAACGCTTCTTTTGATTACAAATACACTTTGTTAAAGAAAACTGATAATGTAAATATTTTGACAACTGAAGTTCGTGAACATTTAGAAAACAGCTATCCAAATCATTTAAAAGTGTTTACAGATGGGGCGGTAATGGAATCCTCTGACAGTGGTTCAGGCTTTATAATACCAGCCTTAAATGTCAGGATATCATATTATGTAGGAAAGGGATTTTCAATCTATACCTCAGAATTATATGCAATACTGATGGCTTTGACTTACATATATGATATATCAATTGCTTTCTATCAAATTTTACTTTGTGTTGATTCCAAATCTGTTTTACAGCCACTAGAGCGTTGGGACTGCAAGGCTAGAAAATTTGCTTTTTGAAATAAAACATTTACTGCATTGTTTCATAACACTAGGCACAATAATTGATTTTTGTTGGGTCCCATCTCACTGTGGTATAAAATGGAATGAAATAGCAGACAGTCTTTGCAAAAGAAGGAGCAAACAGAAATTCGGAAAATTTACTAAACAATCCCTTTGATCTATCCTCTTGTGAATTAATCCAAATTATGGAAAAATGTATGGATAAGCAGAATTCTAGTCAAAAAATGGCTACTTTATCGTCGTGCCCAAGGCACATTGTTAGATTAATTCATGAATTAAGGCTGAATACTTGGAACACTAAATATTCTCATGGTATTTCTTGTGTATGCAGGGAAAACATTTATGTACATCATCTTTCGTTTGAATGCTCAGTGTTGACCCTGCTCTTTCAGGAGAAAGGTATTCAGATGAATAACTTTGATAATGTGAATACTGTCTTATATGGTTCATATGTTGCTAAAATTGCTATGGTTATTTCGCAGTCACAGGTTGCAAAATTTTATAAAGATAAATAATTTTGTGTACCGCTAGGGCATTTCACTCATGTCAATATGCATATATCAGATGTGGGTTTGAAAGTACTAACGTGGATGATAAGTTAAGTGTGGAGTTTTTTTTTGTTTGTTTTGTTTTGATAAAAGTGTCTAATATCATCTGGCGATGAAAAGACGTAAATAAAACCACTGAACTGAACTGTTTCTGTCAGAGATCTGGGTGGAAATCCTGGCAAAAAGCGGCATTGAGCTTGTTCAGCTGCAGTTTGCTGAACACACACAGTTGATAATGCACAGTCAACAACACAACGAGAGCTAGAAATTGCTCCCATCCCACCCCATTCCCAGCTGAAAATCCCGAACATACATTAGAAAGGCAAAAAACTCTGAACTTATAGTTTCTGCTTTGTTTTGCTTTGTTTTTGCCGTCTCATTCATCTTCTGAGTCCATTTCGTCCCTTACACCCTCCCTCCCGCTGCTCATCCTTCCTAACCATCTACACACGCCGCCTCATTCAAGTTCCTAGCACACAGCCGCATCTTAAGTATATCCTGTCGTAGACCCAGCAGCGGCAGTTTACAAGGAGGAATCAATGTCTAGTTGTTTAAGGCAATTCACTGGTGGAGACACTGCACTGCCACTGAGTAATTCGATGGTGTTCAGTGGTGCCTGTGGTCCAACGTACGTGGGATAAGAGAACAAATACAAAGCTGTTCTTGGGGACAACGGCTGCACAGTCGTGCCGCCTGCGTGTGTGAGTGTACCCCCTTCGGAGAGCATTTACCACGGTCAGTTCAACAACAATGCCCGACGAGGATGACATAAACATACCATGGGCATGGACGTAGAAAGGACATAGAAACTGATGTCATCATGAGAGAAGGGCCACAGGATTCATAACTTTGATATAATCTGCAATCAACCAGCCCTAGAGATACAGGCACCTGCAGCGTTGCTCAGAAAATTTGTGCATCGGTCTCAGAGTTAGTGGGTGACGCTCGACTGTGCATACTTCTCTCTCTCTCTCTCTCTCTCTCTCTCTCTCTCTCTCTCTCTCTCTCTCTCTCTCTCTCTCTCACTCTCTCACACACACACACACACACACACACACACACACACACACACACACACACACACACACACACACATGCAAGGGCGCATGTCCCTCCGACACTGAATGAATGAAAACAAGTATATTCAGAGCATTTTCAAAGAAAATGATTTGTTGGTTTCAACGTCATATTTCCCCTAACGTAAATTTTTATAAATCAAACACTGATTATTATGGGAGCTATATTCAGGGTATCAGATTATATCGAAAAGTATACCTGCTTTACTCTTTTACAATAACGTCTCGAAAATACATTAATACCCCTCACCATTTTCACTGTTTGGGTTAAGTATTTTATTTCAGACTGTGAAAAATGAAATTGTTCCTTGAAAG
>JADBJO010003344.1:177500-202500 GCA_016801955.1 Conus betulinus | reverse complement strand
ACCTAAAATGAAACATGCCTACAAATTTTCAGAAAGATCGGCCAAGAACTTTCTGAGATATTCCATAAAGAAGAAAAACCATTAAGAGCCATTAGTAACGGCTATAACGGTAAACTTAAACATCGGGAATCATCTGTGACCCATAATGAGCATACCTACAAATTTTCAGAAATATTGGCCACATACTTTCTGAGATATTCCATGAAGAAGAAAAACCGTCAGGGGCTATTATAGCCGTTAGTAACAGATGTAACGGTAAACTAAGACACTGGGCATCATCCTTTACCCCACAATGAGCATACCTACAAATTACCAGAAATATCGACAAAGTGCTTTCTGAGATATTCCATAAAAAAGAAAAACTGTTATGGTCCGTTATAGCCGTCAGTAACGGCTATAACGGTAAACTAAAACATCAGGCATCATCCGTCGCCCATAATGAACATACCTACAAATTTTCAGAAAATCGACAAAGTGCTTTCTGAGATATTCCATAAAGAAGAAAAACCGTTATGGGCCGTTATAGCCGTTAGTAACGGCTGTAACGGTAAACTAAAAACATCGGGTATCATCCGTAACCCATAGTGAACATACCCGCTAATTTTCACAAAGATCGGCCAAGTACTTTCTCAGATATTCCATGAAGAAGAAAAACCGTTACAGGCCGTTACAACCATTAGTAATGGCTATAACGGTAAACTAAAACATTGGGCATTATTCGTGACCCATAATGAACATACCTGCTAATTTTCACAAAGATCGGCCAAGTACTTTCTGAAATATTCCATGAAGAAGAAAAACGTTACAGGTCGTTACAGCCGTTAGTAACGGCTATAACGGGGTAAACTAAAACATCGGGCATCATCCATGACCCATAATAAACATACCTGCTGATTTTCACAAAGACCGGCCTTGTAATTTCTGAGATATTCCATAAAGACGAAAAACCGTTGCAGGCCGTTACAGCCGTTAGCAACAGCTAATAACGGTAAACTAAAACATCGGGCATCATCCGTGACCCATAATGAACATACCTACAAATTTTCAGAAAGATCGGCCCAGTAGTTTTGTCTGGAGCGAGTGGAACACATTTTGACCACGGACGGGCGGACACACACACACACACACACACACACACACACATAGTTACTTTAGAAAAATGAGCAATTTCCAACTGCTGCTCAAAAAGCCGAAGCGTTCGCAGATCTATGTTTTCAAAGAACAGTTCCACAAGTAGCCTTTCTGATAAATGCAAAGCTATGAGGGAAAACTCAAAGAAAAACAATATGCACTGTGATCCAGAGGAAAATAAATGACCATTATCTAAAGCGGATATCACTCTACAGTAATTAAGAAAAATGCAATAATATCATTACCAACAAAAAAAAAAACATCAGTTGGTCTGGATGCACTTTCGAATGAGATGCTAAAACACCTGCCAGAAAATGTTGTATCGTTTCTCCATAACATCATAACAAAATGCTGGCAAGATGGAAGTATCCCTTCTGTGTGGAAAGAAAGAATCTGTAGTCGTACCAATCTTAAAGCAGGGCAAACCTAGATCCAACAAATAAATAGTTACCGTCCGATTGCCCTCACCTCTCACACGTGTAAGTTAATGGAAAGAATTGTTTTAAGTAGGCTTGTATATCACTGTGGGAAACGTGGTATACTTCCGGCTACACAAGCAGGCTTTAGAAAAGGCAGATCAACAATAGACCATCTGGTAAAATTGACGACTCATGTAAAACAACAATTTGCACGAAGAAAAAAATGTCCTCGCCACTTTCTTTGATGTCAGAAAAGCGCATGATCATGTTTGGCATGAGAGACTTTTATATAAACTGAAAACCATTGGCCTTTCTGGTCACATATATAACTATATCAAAGCATTTCTGACCAATAGAAGTATAGAAACAAAGATGCAAAATGTTTATTCCAGCAAGAGATATTTACAAATGGGGATTCCTCAGGATCGGTCATCGCTCCGCTGCTTTTTAATATTTCTGATATGCGATCTCCCAAAGCATTTATCTGAAAACTGCTCCTTGCTGCAATATGCTGACGATATTTGCATGTGGATGAACGTAACTTTAAAGAAGAAAACTTCAGTCAGATCTTTCAATTTCATTAAAAAAAACATATCAGCGAGACCTAGATAATATAGCAATATTCATGTTTGAAAACGGCCTTAGTTTATCGGCAGAAAAAACCCACATGATGTTATTTGATGCTAGTGGAAGTATTTGCAATATTCCTAATTTTAAGGTAGATAACAACGTATTGAATTATGTCACCAAGATAACATTTTCAGGAGTAAATATTACCTCTAAATTAACTTGGAACAACCATATTGAATATATTATATTATCAACGAAGCCAGCAAATCTCTTAATCTTCTTGAAGTAATCAGTAAACAAAATTGGGGCGCAGATACACAAACTTTAGTACACCTTTCGACATCTCTCTAATCAAAATTATCATACGCACAAGAAGTGTTCTTCAGCGCACCAAACTATTTACTTAAAAAGTTGCAAAGCATAGACTGCAGGCATTTAGACTCGCACTAGGTGTCCCATTTCATGCCAGTGCATCAGGAACGTATTACGAAGCCGGAGTTCTGCCCCTTGACGACTATAGAAACTTGGCTTGTGCTAAATTCATCCTACGTAGCTCAGCTGTTCGGAACTCAAGCAAAGATGAATTAGCTTTACGATCAGACTTCCATTTCCCGAAGCGAGCCAGATCTATTAAATCTAATACAACTATAATGATATATTCTCAAAATTATTGAAAGACGCTGAGATTGATCCCAAGAATATTGCTGATCGTTTCCCTGTATCCCCGATTCCAAAATGGGAATGCGCACACGCATGTTTTGATTATAAATATACTGATCTACAAAAGAATGTTAACAATAATATATTGTCCTCACTTGCCAAATCTCATATCGATAGAAACTATCACATCACCTGAAAGTTTTCACCGATGGATCACTGTTAAATGAAAAAGCTGGAAGTGGTTTTGTTATTCCTACCCTTAAAGTTGAAAAATCTTTTCATCTCGGAAAGGGGTATTCTATCTTCACGGCTGAGCTGGTAGCAATTCTAATGGCGCTTTAACCTTCTGGTTGATACTCCACTTACTATCTACAAAACACTTTTCTGTGTGGATTCTAAATCTGTCCTACAAGGCCTTGAATCTATTGCTGTAAAAAATCGAGGTGAGGTGATTTTAGAAATAAAACATCTTGTCAGCATTCTTATATCAAGAGGTACAACAGTTGATTTTTGCTGGATCCCATCTCACTGTGGGATTTCTGGTAATGAGTGGGCTGACCGGGCTGCCAGAAAAGGAGCACGAAGGTCCGATGAATCCATAGAAATCACATTCCTCTGTGCTTATACGAAGGATATGGTCTCTTAAAAAAGACGTGTATTGAAAAGGTTTATGAAGCCTACAAAAACTTGGTTCTTATTAAAATACATCCACCTCACTCCAAAATTGTTCTGCTGTGACAAATCCCAGTCAGCTACGTTTTTCTTCTAGCAATGCAGCTAAAAGTGGAAAGATTACCTATCAATTGGCCAACACAAACGTACTTGAAAAAAAAAAAAACCGAAAACTTGAATCCCTGTTTTACAGGCTTAAGCTAAACGCTTTCCGTACAAAATTTCGCAAAAATTTAAATTGCATCTGCGGAGCAGTTGAAAGTTTCACAACCCAGCATCTTCTTTTCCACTGCGCATATTTCAAAAAGGAAAACCCTGACTGCCTACGACTTGATGGCACGTGTATTTTCCAGAACTTACCAGGTCTTGTTTCTTTTTTTTAATTCCTGATGATTAGTCCAATGGGCTCTTTTTTTTGTAACAAGTGTTCCAACAGATATGAGCACTTTAACATTTTGGTTATACGACATATCCCGTACACCTTTATGTTTTAATACCTGCTTTGGGTTAATGTTAATTGTAAAGAATTTTAGTATGAACCACTGTGTATAGTTAACTGCTCATAACAAATCTCTTATCGGTCCATCAACACATACACACGTACACACACGCGCACATACGCGCACGCACGCACACACGCACACACGCACGCGCACGCACACGCGCGCGCGCGCGCGCGCGCACACACACACACACACACACACACACACACGCACACACACACACACACACACACACATGCATGGATGCATACACACGCTACTTCCCTAACCCTGTCTAAAATCACTTTATGTGAATAGACTTAAATTGAAGAACAAACATACACACATACACACAGAGACAGCATTTCTTCGATCCCATTCTAAAGAACTCCCTGTTCTATAAGAACTGGGAGTACAAAAAGGAAGAGAAGAGGGTGTGTGGTGTGTGTGTGAAAGGGACAGGCAAGTATGAGAGAGGAGTGACAAAGGGGGAAGTGGAGGAGCAGGGGAAAAGGGAAGGGTGGCCAGAGTCAATAGCGCCGTAGAGCACTGAAGAAATAATGGGTCAACACCTTGTTGTGAGAAGTGAGAACTTGCCAAGTCGTTTGCTGCTGCTAGCGCTGACTGCCACGTGCTCACTCTGTGCTCGTCGTCAGGTGTTTCTGGAATTGTATTTACATGCCCGTCTCTTTTCCCACCTACCCTCTGTCCGTGCTATTGCATGTATTCATCACATGTGAGTCGAATGGGCAAATTACATTTCTCCTTAATTTTGTCATTACAACTTTGCCTGCAATGGTATTTCTCGTTCTTAGATGTGTGTTATCTGATCAAATCAATCTGTTGTAGATTTCAGCGCCTTCTGATTGAAGTGTATTCATTCTGTGCTTTTTGTGTGTCAATTTATGTGATTTTACTGATTCTTCTGAACCAGTGGGTTTACATCACATATACAATAATGAACACACATGATCCGGTTAGTGCTCAATTTTTCTTCCTTGCTCATTCTCAGTAACACACACACACACACACACACACACACACACACACACACTGACATTCCCACCCCCCCAACACACACACTAGCGCCCACGCACGCACGCATGTATACCATCATACACTCCACACACAGAAAAAAATCCATGAAATTAGCTTGTGGCTTAAAAGTAAAAAAGAATGAGAGGGGTAAAGAAAAAAAAAAATCCATGAAATTAGCTTGTTGCGAGATCCTTGCTGATTGACACGCCGTGCGGTCATAAATCAGTGATTTATAGGCGTCAGATGGCTGACCGCCGCTATGTGCCTGGGGTAGGAGGACGGCAGGTCGTGGAACCCTGGCGCTGCGTGTCACAGCGTAAGGTATAACGCTATACATCGCTCGTGGCAACGGTTGCCAAGCACATCATGTCATAACGGCACCGTTAGCGTGCTAGAATGCACCCACAATTTGCCGACTGGGTGTTTTTCGTCATTATCGTAGAGCACTTCGTCCGTTCGCTGCAGTCGGCGGGAGATTCTGTTTCGTTTCTGAATATCGGCGTAGCTTAATAACATTATTTGTTTAGGAGAGAGAGAGAGAGAGAGAGAGAGAGAGAGAGAGGGGGGGGGGGGAGGGCAGTTCTGATCGTCTTTTCACAGGAACATAACAGAACAAAAGGGAGATGTGTCCATTTGGTGAGGTTATTTGAGATCTTAACAATCAGCAGCAACCGCGAGGAAGCGTACAGAAGTCAGTCAATACATTGCATAGTCTGACATATGTGTTAACTGTACATGAAAAAAAAAAAAATCAGAAATAAAGGCAAGATGAAAACAACTAAGCCTCTGAGTCTGTTTTTTTTTCTGTTTTAAAACCCACTTACTCTTCAATACAAACAAAAATCACTGCGTTTAGAGGTCAGTCAGGCACGTGTACAGTAAGATCCTCCAAACTTCGAACAACAGGCACTGTGGTCTCAGTTCTCACTCTCTGCAATTTATTTGGGCTCTTCTCTCTCTTTGGATCGAGTTCCCTGGTTGTTCTTTGTCATATTTTTTTTTCAACTTTCACTGGTACGCTATCAACTCCATCACTTCGTACCATGTGTGTGTGTGTGTGTGTGTGTGTGTGTGTGTGTGTGTGTGTGTGTGTGTGTGATTTATTTAACGTCTTTCCACTAATCGTGATATTAGACGATATTAGTGTGTGTGTGTGTGTGTGTGTGTGTGTGTGTGTGTGTGTGTGTGTGTGTGTGTGTGTGTGTGTGTGCGTGTGTGCGTGCGTGCGTGCGTACGTGTGTGTGTGTTCAAAGCCAATGGCATGGAACTGCTACAGCTGCTTTCACCCCCATCCCTCCCATTCCCCTCCTCCCTGTGTTTATGAAGGACAGGAACGCAATATAATGACTGTACTTGCTGATCACCCACTTCTTCCCTCGCTGATACTTTTCAACGTGCTCTGAACGAACACGTTGCACGGTATGTGTAAGTACCGTATAACAATAACAACAACATCAGTATAAATAACAACAAAAGCCGGAACAACAGCAACAACAACAAACATCTTGTCTCTCTCCCTCCCCAACCTGCCCTTTCCCTCTCCATCCATTCCCTTTCTACTCTCTCTCTCTCTCGCTCCGTCTCTCCCTCCCTAACCCCGCCCCCCCCCTCCCCCTCTCTCCCCCCCTCCTCTCCTTCTCTCCCTTTTTCTTTCTGTCTTTCTGCTTCCCTCCCTCTCTCTCCTTTTCCTTTTCCTCCCTTCCCCCTCTCCCTCCCTCCACCCCTCTCCCTCCCTATCTCTCTCGCCTTCTCTCTCCTCCTTCTCTCTCTGTCCCTCTCTCTCTTCTTCTTTCTTTCCTCTCTCTTCTCTCTCTTTCCTCTCTCCCTCTCTCTCCTCCTCCTTTCTCTCGTACCCTCTCTCCCCCTCCTTCCCTCCTCTCACCCCCCCCCCCCCCCCCCCCCTTTCTCTCTCGCACCTTGGGCCGGAAGACGTCGCAGTAGATGTTCTTGCGAAGACAGAGGCGGACGCCAGGATGCAGGAGTCGGGCGAGGACATGACGGCAGCGGCCACGGTGCCAATGCCCAGGATGGACACGGGCAGGGGCACCAGGTACTGCATGACCAGCGGCAGCACCAGCTGCGCTGCGCTCAGAGTCTGGCAGCTCGCTGGTGCCCGTGGTGGTCCGGTAGTCCGTCTGGTTCCAGTCTGCCGACGGCGGGAGAAAGCAAGGACAGTTGGGGACACGAAGGGAAATGGGCTGTGCACGATGAGGGCAAAATTGTGTGTTGCGCCAGAGTTTTGTTATCTTGGGCTATGCGTTATATTGTGTTGTACTTCTACAGTGCTGGGTTTTGAAGTGTTGTGTTGTTTGTACATCGTGCTACATTGTGATATGTTGCGTTGCTGAGTGTTTCTTTTTAAATCCTGTATTGCATCATGTGGTGTAGTGTGGTATACTATGCTTATAATATAGCATAGTTAACGTTCTTGTTAGGCGTTAAGTATATAGCTCGCTCTCCCAGTGTGAGAGCTTGTTGCTATTGTAGGGTGCCGCCACTCTCTCTCTCTCTCTGTATATCTGTATCTATCTATCTGTCTGTCTGTCTGTCTATCTATCTACATGTGTGTGTGTGTGTGCGTGCGTGTGTGTGTGTTGTGTGTGTGTGTGTGTGTGTGTGTGTGTGTGTGTGTGTGTGTGTGTGTGTGTGTGTGTGTGTGTGTGTGTGTGTGTGTGTGTGAGTTTAAAATTTAACGTCTATTCACTCTAGGTGATATTAGACGAAAAAAAAACAACTACATCAATGAAAACAGTCAAACAAAACCCTCATGATACAGCTAGAAAGCTACAAATTGTTTTGATATGGGAGAGTACAGTGAGAGGCAGGGGACGGATAAGGATGGTCCTTTCGTATATATCATGTAAATTTAGTAAGTTAATGATTGACTCACTTAAAAGTAACCTCATAAGTATGAGTAAATAAATATAAGAAACTGTAAGTACTTACTTATTGGACTCTTTGATAAAGAAAGGAAGAATTCATAGGTTAATGCTGGTGATTTGAAAATATTTGTAATAGTATATGTAGAAAGTATGGGTATAAATTGTTTGATGGCGGCACATGAGATAATATGATCAACTGTGATGCTCTGTCCACAAACACATGAGGCATTTTCACTAAATTTTGTTGTAAAAGCATCGACTTTCCACCTACACATAAGGGACGATAACTTCCTGCTGATGTGGGAGTGTGTTTTTAAGTTTGCAATACTAAAATCTGTGTAAATAAGCTTTTTGTGAGACTTTTTGAAGGAATTTGGAAATGGTTCCAAGCAAATGATTCCACTATACTATATTGTTCTTGAACCGTGAGTGGAAAATCCATCCTGAGAGACTATGAACTACATTTTGCGCGCCTTGTTTTGCAGCTCTGTCTACTTTGTCGTTATAATTAAATGAACAGTGTGACGGTATCAAGCAGAAAGTAATTGCCGTGCCTTGTAGAGAGCATGAATTAAACAGCTAATTTCAATTATCATTTCTGATCTATTCTGCAGTTTTAATGATTTCAGTGCCTGAAGCACAGACTTTGAATCAACACGAAGTACTTGAAATATAGACGTGGGAAATTTAGAAGATAATTTAACGCCATTAATATTGCAGTAAGTTCCGCAGTAAAAAAACCGATTTATTTTTCCCCAGTGAAAAAACATTTCTCTACTTTTAAATCAGGTATCAAATAAGCAGAGCCCGCATTTTTTCTGAAATTAATGACCCATCTGTGTATACTTTTAAATGATCTGGATACTTCTCTTCAATATGAAATTTAGCATTGCTTGCCACTATATTTATATTGTTCTTCATTTTTTTTAATCAGTGTGGTCAATATCAAAATGGGCCCTTTGAAGTTCCCAGGGTGGTGTAGGGAAGAAAGACGGCCTGCAGATACAGACTTTTCGTCAACAGTAATGCCCACGGCTTGCCTAAGCACAGATGTATACGTTGCCAAAGTAATCTGAGAGGATGTTGTTTTTTGCACGTGTAGTAGGAAAGTCGATATCTGATCTAATTTTAATTTCATTTTTCACATCATTCTTACTGGAAAGCTTCTTATCACAAATTTCGTGGCAGCCACATCCCTCTGATCATCTAAGGGTAAAATTTGAGCTTCATTATATGTTCGAAGACAAGATGCATGGGCGGGAAGACCCATTGCAAGTTTTGAGCGCTTTGCATTCTATACTTTGAAGCTTCTTTAACAGATATTTTGGTGCACTAAAAAACACTTCTTGCGCGTATGTTAATTTTGATCTTATTAGACATTTACATAGATAAATTAGAGTGGACGTGTCTTGTCCCCATCTCTGTGTACTCACAATTTTGAGAAAATTTAAAGTTTTCCTTGCTTTTGTCAACAAATAATCTATGTTTGATTCCAAGACATTTTTGATGTAAGGTTAACGCCCCAAAACTTGATTTGTGAAGCATAATTATGAACTACTCCATTCATTTTGAAAATAGGCATTTTGTCGGGATTCGAGCCACTGTTGAATAAAACAATGTTTGTTTTTTCTGCAGATGAACTTAGTCCATCCGTGTGTGTGTGTGTGTGTGTGTGTGTGTGTGTGTGTGTGTGTGTGTGTGTGTGTGTGTGTGTGTGAACGTGTGCGTGCGTGCGTGCGTGCGTGTGTGCGTGCGTGCGTGCGTGTGTGTGTGTGTGTGTGTGTGTGTGTGTGTGTGTGTGTGTGTGTGTGTGTGTATGCAGATATCTTTGTTTTGTCTAACATGTGGAATTGTCTGCAGATTTTTGTCTCCTACAATTCCATTGTTGACAACATTTACAGGAGAGAAGGAATATCAAAAAAAAAAAAAAAAAAAAAAAGAAAAGAAAAAAAAGAAAAGATGCTAGATTTGAATCATGATATGGGTTGCTCTCTCGTCCATGGTGCGTGCATCACCCCGCCCATCCTCTGTGCATCATCTGGTTCCAGACAATGTAGGTAAGCCAGAATGTGGCTGTGCAGGTGACAGCCGGAAATTACGGACATGGGAGTAACATAATGCGACTAAACGAGTAGCCTATGAGGCGCTAAAGCCTTACCACCACCATCCCCCACCCCCATGCCCCATTTAAAGATATAATGACAACAGCAGCAGCAACTACAAGAACAACAACAATGGTGACAAACAAAATCCATACACCGCTCCCCAAACAACTCAATTTAAGAAAAAATTAAGTGAGAGAGGAATGTGAAAGATGCATTCTGTGCAGGCCCTGCTCTTCGGTTTAAGAGGAGGAAGAGGAGGAGAAGGGAAGGGAATAGGAGTGATATAGATGCCAAGAGAGAAAAAGAAATCAAGAAACACACACACAAAAACATGTACAGATCTTTTTCCAAAGATTTCAAAAAATTGTCTGGTGGGTCAGGCAAAGTAATTAAAAAGTAGATAATTTTTGAAAACACTAAGGTTTAAATAACAGTTATTTTTCCATAAGAGGTAATTTGTCTTTTTGTCCAAAAACGCTAAGATGCATCTCTTATTGAAAAAAGTTTGTCATCGTAGTTTAGTGTACAATAGTGTCAGTGTTGGTGGAAAATGTAACGCCTAAAACCTTTAAAGTGCCTGGATCAGAAACAAATTCTTATCATGCATATATTGCGTGCCAGAATTTTTCTGCTACCTATCCAAACAACTTGGGTTTTGTCAAAATTTATTTTTAGACCAGAAATATGTGCAAATCTTGTAAAGGTATGTACTGCTTCAATAAATGACTTTCTGATCCATCAAGGCACAATGCTGTGTCATCAGCAAGTTGGGATTGTAAGTTTTCTTTATTTTTTAATTTTAATTCTCTTAATGTTCACATTACGGCGGATCGTGAGAGACAATATTTTCGCACAGATTAAATACAAATAAGGCGAGGCAGGATCCCCCTGACTGACTCCTCTTTCTATTGAAAACCAAGGAGTGTATTGGCCGTTGACCGAGATACAGGTAGAAATTTGGTTATAAAAAGTCATTATCCATTTAATAATGTTTGAGCCAAATTAAAAAGAAAATAAGCATTTTCGTAGAAAGGACCAAGACACACTGTCAAACGCCTTTTCAAAATCTACTAATAAAAACATGCCTGAATATTTTTTCATTTTCAGTGTACAACAATTTATCATAGAGTAACCTGATATTTTTGCCAACGAAACGGCCCTTCAGAAAACTTTTTTGGCTTTCATGAATAACACTTGGTAAAACTCTCTTGAGACGGTTAGCAATACAAGCTGAAGCGATTTTGTATGTAGTAGGCTATTCAAAAGGGAAATAGGGCGCCAATTTTTAGTAAACCGTTCAGGTTTCCCTTCTTTGGGGATACATACTGTAGTTCCTTGCCGCTGGGTTATTGACATTTGACCTTTGTCAAAACTTTCGTTGATAGAACGCACAAGGAAAGAGCCAATATCAACAAAGAAAAAACTTTTAAAAAATTCCACAGTAAAGCCATCAGGTCCTGGACTTTTAAAATTTTTCATATTTTTCAAAGCACAAGCAGCTTCCTGAAATGTTATTAAGCCTTCGATAGATTCACTCTCCTCATTAGTTAAAACTGGTGCATCAAGGAGTTCATCAGTAATGTTAACATCGTTTACCTCTCCAAGCAAATATAAATTTTCATAAAGCATTTGTTTTCATTCAGAATTTTTTTTTTGATCCGGAATTACTGTTCCATTTTCCTTTTCGAGAAAGGGTATAGACTTGTCTAAGTAGTTACGGTTTTCAAGATTACAGAAATATTTATTAACCTTTTCAGCCCGATGGATCCAGCGAACCTTCGAACGCATTGCCATACCTTGAATCCTGTGATCTCTAATTTCCTGTAAATGTGTTTTTAAGTTTTCTGAAACTGGAATATCTTCATCATGTAAATCGCGTTCAAGATTACTTATTCTTTTTTCAAGGTTGAGTTCTTGTTGGGTTTCCATCCTTTTTTTTTTTTTGTAAGTGCTGTAAGATATTGTTTTCCACCTTATTTCTAATAACAGGGTTTCAAAAAAAGTTGATCATTGATCTCAAAGGAGATATTTTCATTAGGAATGTTATCAATGTTGTCTAAATTATAAGGTAATAGTGCATATTGTTTTTTCACCTCATTGATGATTCTTTTTATTTCTGAAATCTATTTGTTACCTTTAAGCAAACTATTATTAAATTTCCAGAAGGGCCCATCACATTTACGCTGCTCTTTTTTGAAAAGTATCGTAACTAAAGAATGATCTGATATGTATCCCGGGTCAGTAAAAATGTTATTTGTTTCGACCAATAATTCTTCAGTAATTAGAAAATGATCAAGTCTTCCTTGTGTAAATGAATTAAATTTACGCCAAGCATATGATCTTTTTCAGATACATTTCACTAAAAACATCAAAAAGATTGAATTTTACCATCATGTCAGTAATCTATTCCTGGTCCTAGGACAATTATTCACACTTGCATAGTTTCTGACTCTGTTTTCATGTCCAGGGCACAATTCCAGTCACCAGTGATAATCACATGTTCACTGGCAATGCGTTCAATGTGTTCGCAGACACCATGAAAAAAAATTCAAGTCTATCGTTATTACTTGGCCCGTATAGGTTGACTAAGGTGAGTTTTTTTTTATTTAGAATTTCCAGCTTCATTACAATATAAGAATCATGAGGATCTCTAACGACATCGAACAATTTATATTCAAAATTATGGCTAAAAAGAATGGCAACCCCGTTTTCATTTGTCTCAGAACCACAGAGCCAGACATTATAACCCCAACTTGCTCTTATGAAATTTTCTGATTCTGTTTTTAATGTGTCTCTTGAAGACAGTATATGCTGGCTTCTTTTTTTTTAAGGAAATCAAATACATCCTTCCTCTTACTGGAGCTGTTTAAGCCATTACGGTTAAATGAGCATATTTTAAAGGAGTTATCATCCGCCATTTGATAAGTTTGAAAGAGAAGAAGGAGTGGTGTAAACAGAGTGCAAAACATATCTTATTCCCACAACATATAGTAAAATCAAATGAAATAAGCACATTTTCTGTTTCTGTCTCCACATACTATAACAAAAAGAAAAACATTACCCCCAATCAATCCAGAAATCCACTGAATTAAAGACAAACCTGTCATCTGGAAAACTAGTATCACAAGGACAATGTGAAAAATCCAACCTGACCCATTTTCAATGTTTATACTCTCATCCACATGCACACAATGTACGTCAACAGTATCAGCACACACACAAAACGACAACAAAACAAGACAGGCACACAACATGTAGAATTTACAATTACAAACAAAAAGGTTTCATCTGTAGGCCCATTGCCTCACTCCACACCTTTAACAAGTATATTCTATTATACACAGTACAAAGACATATACATAAAGACAAAAATATATAGGCCCTTTCCACAGTCGTATAGGCCTAATTCATTAGCGGCCATCATGAACACCTATCACGTGACAAAAAAAAGCCCCCACGTGCTTCCGGCAGTAAGACCAAAAAAGACAAGCAGATCTCCGCAGCCGGGTAGTTATTTAATTATCAAAGAAACAACGATTGCCATTATGTAGCAAGGATAACAAATCCAAAAAACGAAAGATACACTGGTTCCTCATTCCGCTTATCACATGGGTGTTGAATTGCCTTGACCCAAAACATTGACCAATGAAATAGCTGAAAAGGGTAAACATAGTAAAATTTTGGAAACAGGGGAAAATAATAATAATGATAATAATGAATACTTATATAGCGCCTATTCTCGGCTAGAGCCCAAGCTCTAAGCGCTTTACAATCAACACTCGTTTACACACAACGGGCTGCCTACCTGGGTAGTGCCGACTGAAGAGCTGCCAGCTGGCGCTTCATTCAGTCGTTTCCCGTGTCATCCAGTCAATATCGTTCAATATCGTTCACTCAGTTTCCTTACTTCCTTCATTCTTTTTCCCATTTCTCACGCAGGTGCATGCTATGTGTAACGTGTCATCCATACCAACGGCCAAACTGGCCTTCTCTTCCGAAAGTTGGTGATGGGATTTTACGTGTGCAAGATATTACGCGTGCGTTCACACACGGAACCTCGGTTTACAGTCTCATTCGAAGGACTGTATGGGAAATGGAGTCAGAACCAATGTTACTCTCCGAGGGAAAAATCCCCCTGTACCGAAACGCCCCAGCGGAGATTCGAACCCGCAACCCCAGGATCACCAAGATTACGAGTCAGGCGCGCTCTACCAACTGAGCTATTCCGGCTCCCAATGTCAAAATTGCGGCAACATGTAATGATAAAGGAATCCCTCTACACAGGAAGGTTATTATAGTGAAACTTTTAAGCACATACACGAAGGAAAAAAAACTTACTGACCTTCTGTAACAGACAACATGTCATCATAATTATCCATCAGCACAATTGTCTCAGGTGGGCTAGAGACTTCACACTCCCTATCTTCCCGCTAACCGTCTTCACAAAAATGTTCCCCGTTCTTTGACCAGGCTTGTTGACAGAGTGTTTTTTCGTTCTTTACTGAACACAATGTGTAGGCTCTGGGGGTTAATTCCTCAACTAAAGTAATCCTCATGCCTTTTAGACTGCGTCGAGCGTACAAAACACTGTCCCGAATGCGCCGCGACACGAACCTGACAATGATGCCCCGTCCAGTAGGCCTGTCCCTGGAGACGCTAGAATCATCAGACCGACGTTCCTGCTTAGTGCCCACCCGATGTACTGCCTCAATATCACCCTTTTTCACTGGAATTTTGAGTTTGTCATTGAAAAGAGCAAGCACTTTCTCCTCGCACTGGTCGGGTGTTTCTCTGGCTCCGGACGTCTGCTCTTCCTGATGCCGTATATACGCAAGTTGTTTCTGCGTACATACGCGGGCAGGTCTTCAACACGACTGGGGAGCAAGTTACGCTCGATGCTTGGCCTCGGCGATTTACGTCTTTATCTGGTCCTCTCTCTTCCTCGCATCAGCCACCTCTTTCTTCAGTCTGTCGTTGTCTGCCTGCACCGTAAAAAGGGTCGCCTTCAACTCGTCCACCATTTGGGTCAGTTTCGAGATTTCTGCTCCATTGGCACACAACTTCATCATCAACTGTTCATTGGTTATTCCACTTCGTTGCTGTTTTGATGGAGACAAGTCAGGGGAGAAAACACAAAGTGGTAGACTGTTGAAGCTGCTGTTCAGCGTTCGTCCCCTTTGTCCTCCATCGTGTCTCTCGACTGGTAAACAAACCGAGACAGTTTCTCCTTGAATGGTGCTGAGTACTGGTGGCTACGGTCTTCTGCTTCTTTGGAGTACACTTTACTTCAGTACCTTCGATATTCTTTTTCACTGAAGTGTCAGACGAGCTGGAACTAGTGTTGGATCCTGTTGTTTTGCGTTGTTTCTTTTACGAGTTCCGCCATTACCGTCGCCCATAGCTTTCACAGTATGGCAAACAAGGCAAAATTAAAAGGTCCGTGGTTGAAAAACAGTACTTTAAAAATGGATTGAAGATACTGAATTTTATAAACTTTCTGTCTTCTATGAAGATATCTTGGTTAGGAAGATTGAATTTTGATTCTGAGTGGAAGGATTTTACCCTTAATGTTTCCTAGGTTAGGACATTTAAAACATTTTGGAGCCGAATATGCTAATATTATTATTGAAAATGTTGAAAACCCATTCTGGAAGAATGTTGTAAAACACATTACAAAAACTATGTAGAAAACGTTTTGTGTCTTCTGTGCATGAATTCATGTCTGAATGTATTCATTACAACATTAACATTATATGGGGACGAAGGGTAGTTATGTGTGCGAGAATGATGTGACTGACATTTTCTATGTAAAAAATATAATTAATGATAATGGTCAGATTATGACATATAACCAATTTCTGCTTAAATACCCAGGTATTAGGACCAGTTTCGTATTGTATGAAGGCATCGTCGACGCAATCCGAACATATTATCAAAAATTAAATGTTCTAACCAACAGATACAAAGCTTTAGACTCGAAGACATGGTCCTTTATTTATAAGGGCAATTAACATGTGCAGACCATTTTAAATGGAAATGATGCTGTTCCAACACAGCAGTCAAAAAATGGAACAACTTGTTTGAAAATCTGAGCTGGAAACATATTTTTTCACACTATTATAAAACTACTTAAGATGTACAGCTCAGATGTTTCAAATCAGACTATTACATAGACTACTCCCTCTAAGAGATATTTGTTCAGGATCAAATTACCGATTCCCCTATTTGCAACTTTCGTAATATGGATGAGCAAAGCATTTCACACATGTCGCATGATTGTGCTATTGTCAACAGATTTTGGACCAGTTTTGAACATTTACTTACACAAAAATGTCCACACTATGATTACCTTCAAATTGATAAAGAATTGGTTTTGTTCAGAGTAAAACAACATATTACAACAGACAAGCCTATAGATTTTATTCTGATTCTGGCTACATTTTCTATATACAAGACAAAATTGCAAAATGTACACCCAAATGTCCAGTTGTTCATAACAATTCCTAGAAACACACTGGAATCAGAAAAAATGTTTTTTTTTTAACAACACATATAGAGAAGTTGAAGAAGGGTGGCTGCCTTATTCGACACTTTTTTGTCTTGATCTTTGAAAAACTGTTTCTTTTTATTAACAAAACTCGAGAGCTCCATAGTTGCTGTCAAAGAATTTCATTTTATTACTCTTTTTTTTTATTTATATTTTTTGGTTATGGTTATTATCAATCATGCAATCTGTTTTCAATACTTATACTATGTTACAATACTTAGTCGATTCCTATCAGTATCATACAAGCTGTGTGTGGCATGCCGTGAAAGAAGAAAAGGAGAGAAAAAGGAGGTTGTAGAAACCTACTTTGAGCATCCCGAAGAGGTCTCATCATGCTCTAACTTGTTTCACTCAACATAACTTACTAGGATAAAAACTATACTATGTATAGATCAACTTTAACTGATACTAGTGATAAGATTAAGAGTATCATGTATATATATGCTGTATCGATTATGATAATCAACTGATAACTCTCTCCTGTATCCTATATCTGTGTGTGTGTGTGTGCGCGCGCGCGCGCGCGCGCGCGCGCGCGTGTGTGTGTGTGTGTGTGTGTGTGTGTGTGTGTGTGTGTGTGTGTGTCCTTCCGCCTCCTCGTTGTAGTCGTGTATTTCTATATGTATTTTTATATATGTATTTGTATATATATATATATATATATATATGTGTGTGTGTGTGTGTGTGTGTGTGTGTGTGTGTGTGTGTGTGTGTGTGTGTGTGTGTGTGTGTGTGAGTGTGTGTGCATGCTAATTTCTCAAATTCATAGTGCCTGGTATTCTGGTATTACTGTATTGTCACAATAATGTTTCTGTGTTTGTCTGTTAGTTTGTTTGTAACTGAAAATGAAAAACAAACCTCCTTGTAACCACTACTCTTTTTCTTCATCCACTCATTCACTCGTTCAAACTGAGTAAAGCACAAAGAAAATTGCCAGATTGTAGCAATTTTATTTATTATTCATAATCACACATTTTTATATATCGGTACACGTACTGGACATGCTCATGTCAAATTGTATAATCCATGTTGAAGGATGAGCGCGTGAAGAAAGAAAGTGAAATGTAGAGTGGAGGGATGAGAGAGGAGGAATAAAACATATTTAAAAAAGAAACACACACACGCACACGCACACACACACACAAAGAAGGGAGACAGAGAATAAGAGTTTTCCCTAAGGGCCACATAACAAAATTAAGGTACAAAACTTTCTCTTTCCCTCTCTTTCTACCTGTCTGTTTATTCGTATCTCTTTCTTTCCCTCTCACTCTCACACATTGAAACAGATCGACAAATATACGTATAAATAAAAATAAATATATATATATATATATATATATATATATATATATATATATATATATATATATATATATATATATATATATATATATATATATATATATATATATATATATATATATATATATACAGCATAGACACAGAGACAGACAGACACACTGGGCATACCGGTGGAAGCGCCGACCACCCCAATGATGGCGGGAGGGATGGACAGAAAGGCGGACGCGAAGGCCGCCATGATGGCGCTGAGACGAGCTACCTTGTAGTCGCGACACGCCAAGACACGCTGGTAGAAAATCTGCAACCGACTCATCACCATCCAGCATCAGCCATGATTGTAGTTCACGTCGTCCATGTTGTTGTCATCCTCATCACCATTAGCATCATCGCCATCAACACGATGCGATACAGTAGAATACAAGGCAATACAATACAATGCAAGAAATACAATACAATACAATACCATACAATATAGGATACAGTACAATACACGACAATACGACAAGATACAACACAACGCAATACAACACAACGCAATTCAATGCAATGCAATACAATACGATACAATACCACACCATACCACTCCATACCATACCATACCATACCATACCATACCATACCATACCATGTGATACAATGCAATACGATACGATACCATACCATACCATACCATACCACACCATACAATGTGATACAATACGGTACGATACAATACGGTACGATACAATACGGTACGATACAATACGGTACTGTACGGTGCGATACAACACGATACGAAACAATACGATACAATACAACACAACAACATACAGAACAGCAAAACATTCTCTAATTTGCGCTGTTTGCTGAGCACGGGAATTTCTGTAGTGATGTATTATACGTGCTGTATGAATGCCAAGCAAACGGACTTTGAGATACTAAAAGCTATTCTCAACACATGAATTCAACGTCTTACAGTGGTTGCTCTCTCCCTCCCTTCCTCCCTACCAACTCCCCCTCTCTCTTCTTTTGTTTGTTGCTTCCTTCTTTTTTTTTTTTTTTTTTTTCAAAACGCAAGGGGACTTCAAAATAATGCACCGACCTAGGTAATTAGTAGATAGCAGCGACAAGAAACGTGAAGGCATAAAATTAATCTTTCTTCATTCATCCATCAGTGATGTAGATGGCGACCAGCTTGTTACAAATAGACGATATTTCGAGTTCAGGACTGCATTGTGCTTTTCTGTGTCAAATTTTGATTTGAATGTTTTTGAAAGGTATTACGTTTTTGTGAACGTTTATCTACAACCCTTTTAACCATTTCAACGCAATGTGACAAACAAATGCTGCAGCAGCATGGCTCGCCTTCAATGGTCGGTGTCTGCAACAATTCAAACGACACTCCTTACGCAAGATGTACATTTTGCTGGCAGCCAAAGGACAGTACAGAACATGTGAAAGCTTTTTTGTGGCGGTTCTAGCAAGCAATTATCGATAGATGTAAGCAAGTTACATTTTCGTTCTTCACCAAAAAGCAGTATGCTTCGGACACAACACTAGTTTTAGGTCTGAGACAGTGTATTCCTTTATCTGTCCGCTTGCTAAATTCTAAATGAATAAATATAAAGTGAAATATAAAACTCCTCATTTAAATGTGTTCATAGGGTTATTATAAACAGGTGTGAAATAAAAAAAAAAATCATTGCTGATGCTAATATAAAAAGTGTCAATTTTCATACCGATGGCACAATTATTAAGAAGAAAAAAAAATGATTGGAAAGTGAAGGAATCTAAAAATGAAAACATGCCTTTCGTTTAAAACGATTAACAACACAAAAAATCCTAAGCCGATAATGCACATAATTGCAATTTAACATCTGTATAATTTTTTTTTCTAGGTCTGACTGGCAGTTGCTGATGCTCTTGGTTTGTTTTCGTTTGGTTTTGACTTGTTTATTTCTTTTTTCTGTCTGTTATCAGTTTTTTTTCCTTAGAAATTGAATGTGTGTGTGTGTGTGTGTGTGTGTGTGTGTGTGTGTGTGTGTGTGTGTGTGTGTGTGTGATATCATTTATTTTATCCAGTTTGTGAAATGCTGAAATTACATGTATACAAACTTGTGAAATTAATAAGAAACCAACAAAAAACAAAAAAGTCAGGACTAGTGCTTCTTGTAAGAAGAGAAATCCCCCCCACATATATCTCCTCTGTAATTGAACTGACAGAAACGAGAGAATTAGTTTAAAAATGACGAAGGAGGAGCAGGCACCAGGAATGACGGAATCTCAGTGCTGCTGGTCCTGAAAGGGCTAAACAAAGTAGTATGTGAATGACACTTTTCATGCTTGTACTATGTCGTTGTTATGACTTTTTCTAGGCACACAAATCAGCTGTTATACCTTTGACAATTTAAGTGATGAACACGACGTTTGATTACTAGACGTTGTCTGTATTTTGTAGTCCTACTTTCTCTCTCTCTCTCTCTCTCTCTCTCTCTCTCTCTCTCTCTCTCTCTCTCTCTCTCTCTCTCTCTCTCTCACACACACTCCTTTGTGTTTGCAGACATCGAGCAAGGCAAAGCAAACAAAAAACGTCAAGGGAGACACCCCTACTATGCACCTACTTGCCAAGGCAGTCCGCCCATGAGAAGCAAGAGGAAGGTGTCGAGGTATCTGCCCGCCTGATTGGCCTGCACCGTGCCCACCCATCTGTCCGACACACGGCTCAGGTCCACGGCATCGCTGGCCAGGGCGAAGGGGACACCACCAGGTACTGGAACAGTCATCACCAGCTGGTACTCATATTGATACCAACATGCTCACTTCTCACAATTAGTCTCATTATGATCATCATCACCCAATAATACTGTTTACATGTTTTCCCCCTTTGTGAGTTTTTGTTTAATGACTATTGACCATTTCTATTTCTTCCCAACCAGCATTATCAAAGTAATGCCAACACATTATTTCACTTATGACAATGATCACCATCCAGCCGTACTGTTTACTTTTCCAATAATACTTTTTTGCAAGAGTTTCCCTCCCCTCCCCGTGTACATACGTATGCGTAGTTGGAGGGATATGAGCTTTCCCTCCCTCCCCCAAGTCATCTCTTTCATTTTTTCCCCAGCAGCAATGATAGCCCTTCACCTATTGATCACTTCCATTTCTTTGCAATCATTATTATCATTACGAACATCCCCACATATAACTACTATCATCATAATCACCAGCCATCAGTTTTTTTTTCTTTTCTTTTGCTGATCATTTCTATTCCTTGCTTCTAAGCACTATTGTCATTCTACTATAATCACTACTATCACTAATATACTATACCATTAAACAATAATTACAAAACAAACAAACACTAGCCTCCAACCTCTTTTCTTCCTCCCCTTCAGTGTTTAGCCACTATTAACACTACAGCTACTATCGTTTATTATCACCAAAAGATTAACAGTATTCCTTCTCTTATTATTCACATGTTTTCGGCATCGTCATTAATATCACTATTACTGCTATTACTATCATTATTATTTCAACTTCCATGATCCCCTTTTCAACAGACTCGTTTTCATTCAACACCCATTTAGCACCGAATATGAGAAGATAAGTGGTTGCCCGTTCTTCCTATTCATTGTCCTAAATGTTGTTTGGTTTTGGCCGAAGAAGACCCAAGAGGATAAAATGTATTGTGTTTTGTCCTGTAATCTGTTTGTCTGTAACGTCTGGCGGAACTAATTCCATGTCTTTTAAAAATTTGCTTCATTTTCCGCCCTCAGTCACCTCGTTTTGGAACTAACATGGTACTCCATAGTTCAAAACACGATGAATGCGTACTTCAGAAATGAACCAGTGGCCATTTGAGGGGACGACTTTGTGTCTAATACACTCTAAGGGGGCCGGGCCGCATCCAGGTCACGACTCCCAGATGCCCTTCTACTTTCGATGTTGGCAGCGTAAGGAGTTCAGGACCGAAACACGTATCTGAGGGGGTTTCTTCTCCGAAGACCTGCTGTCAAACTCTCCCTAGAGTTTCTTCCTACCAAGTTAAACTGTCGTTGAATCGCGTTTTACAAATGACGGTGGTAGTGACAATGACCATGTTTGAGTTTCAAATTGATGAGATGATACTGATGATATAAATTTGCTTCCTTCAAAAAAAAACAAAAACAAAACCGGACTGGTCTTTTTTTTTGGGGGGGGGGGGGGGGGGGGGGGGGGGGGGGGCGAAAGGGGGGCTGGCAAAATTCGGCATGATAATGTCAAAACTTTGGAAATTACAATCGTAAGTGCAATCAGTCAAGTCCATACTTTCCGTCTTAAAAGAAATACAAACTGAGTCCAAATTGTCCTCCTGAAACAAAAATGGCATGGTATAATTATGACTAATGAAGTTCATTAATCAAGCCTGAAAGTCCGAGAGGAAAAAAAAGATGATCATGGTAGTCTGTCGTTTCTGGTGATGACGATTTTCTGTCGGTGAATCTTATCTGTTGTCAACTGGCGATATGACTGGAGCCCGATCTTGGAACGGTCATACACACACACTGCCAACAGAGAGAACGTCCCGGCTCCGCTGAATGGAGTATGGGCGGCTGCTGCTGCTTTTCTTCTCGCGGACAGCTGAACGTCTGGTCGTCCTTGCTATTCGAAGTTCTCATGAACGTTCTTGATTTAAAGACTCTCACAATCGACTATGTGTTAAAAAAAAGAAAGAAAGAATGGGAAGGAGCGAAGGCGAGATTTTGAAAATGTTCTTTTGGAATCTTTTGGGAAAATGACAGCTCCACGCTAATTTTTTAAGCACCAAGGTTAGCATAATCACAGATCGCATATACTTTTGCACTTGTGCACACTCACGCATTTTATAATGCTCGTAATGACTGGACCATAAAACATCTGTAAACGCTCGGAACAGCCAGTTTTGAAAGTGGGGACCCGAGCGCAAGATTCAGCTGTTCGGAGGCGATTGTTGCATGTGCGATGTTTGCGTCAGCGCAGTCTTGTGGCGGTTGTGAGACCCTCCTTGGCGTCTCCTCCCTTACGACAGTTCACAACGCAGTAACTGTGGAGTAGGTATTTGGCAGGTCTTATTTTCCATGCCATCGAGACTGGAATATCAAGAATTGCAGCTGTAATTCTTGTCCCCGCCCTGTTCAGCACCCCCAAATTGCGATCTTCTCCTTGTTGGATATCAATGACAGATCTTAGCAAGTGGAAGTTTCAATCTGTTTTAGATACCTCTATGTGCAGACAGCATGTCTGACCTCCGCAGGCTGAAGGTCTCGCTGGCTTGATCGATCACAGAGCTCATCTCTTTTTGTCGTCATGGAAAATAACAGCGAAATGGTATTTGACGATCACTACAATCCAGCGCTGTGTTCCCCTAGTAAAGACTGGAAGGCGAATAGCCGTTCCAGGAATTGTTTGCAGCGGCACTCCTGTTTTGCCCAGGTTGATAATGCACTTGAAAATATATACAAACAATGTGAAAGCATATGTAGCACAAGATGTAAAACAGCGCGACATTAGGTCATAAAGAGAAAGAAAAAAAAGGCATTTTTTCCGCGCGAAAGACAGACATATTTCCGGAAGATAAAAGATAGAATAGGGAATCAAAGAAAAAAATCTTGAACAGCAAACAAACAAAAAGAACAGACAAACAAACAAACAAACACACACACACACAACAAGGAAATGAAAAAAGAAAGAACAAGAAAAAGGTACGAAAAGAAGAGAAAACCCGGGGGAAACAACAGAACAACTGGCACACAATGTTCATAATACAGAACCATTCAATAGTGAAGGGAGTTGTCAGCATCCACAAATTGTATCACTGCGTCAAAAGAGAAAGGCAGTTTACTTATTGGTATGTTGAAATCTGAGTTTTCTTACGCTAGCAAGATCAGAGATAGAGCAGTGGGAGACAGACAGAGGAAAGGTTTGTAAATGATGCTGAGCTCAACTCTCTCTTCAAATTGAAGTAAGTGTGAAGTCGAATTTTCTTAAGACTTGTATTCTTTTACCTGTTGTTGTACCTCTTCAACTTATCATGATCAGCATATTCTGGTATTGGCTGACTTGTTACTCTGAACATGATGAAAATGGTGACATCATCGGGAACGAAGATGAAGAAACATTAATGTGTTTGATGATGCACTCATTACACATTCTTGTTTCCGTCCTTCTCTCCCTTTTTATATGTCTTTTTTTATAATTTTTTTTAATAGGCACACATAAAGAAAGCATTTTCACTGGACAACAGCGACAGTATTTACAAATATCAAACAAAGTCATGTAGCATGTCACATAGTGTCGTCACAGATACATCATGACATCCTTTTTTTATAATTTTTTTTAATAGGCACACATATAGAAAGCATTTCACTGGACAACAGCGACAGTATTTACAAATATCAAACAAAGTCATGTAGCATGTCACATAGTGTCGTCATAGATACATCATGACATTTAGAGAAAATACGTTACATAAACATATTTCAGTCATTGTGTTTCATTTAATTCCCAAGGTCGCGGACAACATGCAAAACAAAAATTATATGCTATGGATTATTAACATTACTCTTGTATTAATGTTATATACGGAAACCATTTTGTCCCGTATTCTGCATAGTTCATCTCCATCGAGTACATATGTTTCTCAATTTTATGTCTATAACATAGTTCCTTTAGAAACATTATTAGGTTAGGTTTCATTTTATTAATTCTACATTTGTATATGAAATATTTCCCATTAAAATGATTAAGTCTAGCATACCATCTGTTTTTGTTTTCTCATCAGTGCCAAACAATATAAGCTCTACATTAAATGACAATCTTTCACAGTGTGAACACTTACTTTTTAGAATATTTTCGAGTTCTTTCCAGAAAGTATGTGCAAAATTCATATTCCCACAAGTAGTGACTAATTGAATCTTTCTCTCTCTTACAGAAATTACACATGTCACTATCCACAACCTGCATTCTTTTCAAAGTACTGTTAGTTACCAGAATTCTGTGACATATTTTAAGCTGGAACTATTTCAGTTTTATTTTTTTTTTTCTTAATTCTTTTTTAGTACGTCTGTCCAATTAATAGGTACATTAAGGCTCTGTTCCCATTTCATAAAAGAGCTGATGTTTAAAAACTTCAGTGTCTTCTATCATATATATATAGTGAATGCGTGCCCCTTTAGTGGCGCTACAAATTTTT
>JADBJO010003344.1:167500-172500 GCA_016801955.1 Conus betulinus | reverse complement strand
ACAAACCCTCCTACCCACCCGCCCCCCCCCCCCCCCCCCCCCCCCCCCCCCCCCACACACACACACACACACACACGCGTACAAACACATGTGCGTGTGCAGCTACAGTACACATCCACTCTCTTTAAAACATGGAACCTAAAATTAAAAATAGAGAGCATCATCATCATTAAAAGCAAGCAAACATACTCTGTTTCAATATATTCAGTTTATAAGACTGAAATAATGAATATAATTATTTAAGACCAGGCTCCTTCGACGCATACGATTTTAACACACACACGCGTGCGCGCGCGCGCACGCACGCACACACATACACACGCACATGCGCGCGCGCGCACACACAACACACACAGTCACACACACAGCACGCACCCATGCACGCGCGCGCGCGCGCGCACACACACACACACACACACACACACACACACACACACACACACACACACAACTGTTGTAAGAACCGGCAAAGATAAGAGTAACGACATTCAGCTGTTCATCATGCGCATGGACGGATCCTGTTGTATAGTCTGATGGCACTGGGGAGGAATGAGTTGGAGAGTCTGTCCGTCCTTGTCCTGACACTCAGCAGTCTGCCAGAGGTCGCTCACCGACCTCCGAGAGTCCAGTTCACTGTGCAAGGGGTGTGATGGGTCAGCGAGGATTGCCTGCACACGTCTCAACACTTTCTTCTCGTAGAGATCATGGAGGCCGGCCACGTCCGACCCGATCACGTCCTTCGCTGTGCGAGTGAGCTTGGTCAGCTTGCCAACATCCCCCCCCCCCCCCCCCCCCCCCCCCCCCCCCCCCCCCCCGAAACCCCCAGAAGCACGGACTGTTGAAGGTTATGACACTCTGCACAGTGCTGGTGTAGAACATTTGCAGGATGGCTGGGTTGACCTTGAAGGACCCTGAACTTCTTCAAAAAGTGAAGACGCTGGTGCCCTTTTTTCACTAGAGCAGCAGTGTTCTCTGCCCAGCCCAGCTTGTTGTCCAGCATGGAGCCGAGGTACTTGTACTGTTCGACAATCTCCACATCTTCGCCTTTGATCTGGATGGGAGTGTGCGGTGGTTTCTTCCTCCTGAAGTCGACGATCAGCTCCTTCGTTTTGCTGACGTTCAGACACAGGTCGTTGCTGTCACACCAGCTGACCATCCTGTTCACTGAGTCCCTGTAGGATTTTTCCTCTCCATCAAAAATCATTCCAGACAGAGAAGTATCGTCTGAGAATTTGACCTGGAGGATACCTTTTTCTTCGCATCTGCAGTCAGAGGTGTACAATGTGAACGGCGCAGGTGAAAGTACGCAGCCCTGAGGTGCTCCTGTGTTGGTCTCTAACTCAGAGGACAATATGCCACAAGCACTGGAAATATTCACCCGCTGTGGTCTGTCAGTGAGGAAACTGAACACCACTGAATGAGACATGGGTTCACAGACATCTGCTTGGACATCATCAAGTGAGGCTGGATGGTGTTGAAAGCGCTTGAGAAGTCAAGGAAAAAGCACTCCACGTATGACTTGGGCCTCTCCAGGTGCTTGCACACCGAGTGCAGAAGGGTGTTTATCGCGTCTCCTGTGCTTCTGTTTGCTGAGTATGCGAATTGTAGAGGATCTTGGTGGCTTTGGGTCTGCTGTAGGAGCCGACAGAGAACATGCTTTTCCAGGCACTTGAATGGATTGGAGGTCAGAGACACAGGTCGGTAGTCATTCAGGCCTTTGGGGTTGGGTTTCTTGGGGACAGGGACAACAGTTGATGCTTTCCACATTTTGGGGATGACGCCACTGTCCGAGGATTCCTGAAACAGCCTGGAAAACACAGGAGCCAAAGAAGTGCAGCAGTTCTTCAGGACCCTGCCACTGATGTTGTTCGGTCCCACTAGCACTGCGAGGGTTGACCTTCTTGAAGCATGATTCCACCTCACGCTCATCGGGTTCGACGGGTGTATCAGGCATCTGCTTTACTGCTTCCAGCATGTCTTGCTGCTCCACACGGAAATCGTGCTGGTCAGAGCGGGTGTAGAAGGTGTTCAGGTCCTCAACTAGCTGCTGCGGATCATCACAGCTGATTTTCTTCTTCACCGTCCTGTTTCCTGTCATGGTGTGACACTGCCACAGTTGCCATGAGTTGCTGGAGCCCAGAGTGGCCTCAACCTTTCTCGCGGTACCGTTGCCGGCTTCTGGTCACCTCCCTGCTGACTGCCTTCTGCAGGTCCTGGACAGCCTGTGTCTGTCCTTCTCTCAGCCTGGCTCAGCGCTGTTTCAGAAGTGTACCTGTGTGCCCAGTGATCCAGGACTTCCTATTGGGGTAGAAGGTGACTTCTTTCTCTGGAAGCAGCATGTCCGTGCAGAAGTGGATGTAGCTGGTCACGGTGTCCAACGCCTCAGCCAAGGGAGAGCTGGCCACGAAGAACACGTTCCAATCAGTGCAGTCAAAGCAGGCGTTCAACAGCTGATAAGCGTCTGCAGTCCACTTCTTGATCCGCTTCTCTGTGGCTTGCTCGTCTTGAGTTGTTGTCTGTACCGGGGGCCCCAGATGCACCATGTTGTGGATGGATCTGCCTGGGGGCGGTAGAGTCCTGCTAATGTAGGCCTGTGGGATGTTCCAATAGCACTGCACTGTTTAGCATGCTGTTTCCGCACGTCTTGCACGTCACATACTGTTTGTAGTTTGGCAGCACTTTCTTCAGCTGACACTGGTTGAAGTCACCCAGAATCAGGCGCACAGAGTCAGGACAGCTCGTTTCTTGGACTGGACAACCTCCCTGATTTTGTGCATGGCATTCTTTTTGTTAGTTCGGGGTGAACGTAAACAGCTGTTACGAATACACGTTGTAACTCCCTTGGCAAGTAGAAGGGGCGCAGTGCAATAGACAGCGGTTCCATGTCCTGACAGTTCCATGTCCTGACAGCAATGTTCTTCCCTGACTGTAATACTGGAGCACCATCGTTCATTCACATACACACAACCCCCAACCCCACCCCGTCGACTTGTTTGTGATGGCTTCTAACCGATCGAAACGAACCACTGAAAAGCCTGGTACAGTTGGGTTAGTGTCTGTACCACGCAACCACATCTCACTGAGACATATCACGGCTGGCCTTGCTGGCCTTGCGGTACTCGCTGATAAATCGAACACAGGCTTCAAACTCGTCCGTTTTGTTGCAAATAGACCCCGCATTTCCCACATCAATACTAGGCATGGGCAGTCTCTGGGCCTCTTCGCTTCATCGTGACCCTCAGAACCCCCCCCCCCCCCCCCCCCCCCCCCCCCTTCTCCTTTTTTTTGCGTTTAAGATGTTTTTAAGCTTTGAGTCAAGCAAACGTATAGTGTCGGGAGGCCACAGAACCACATTGAGCAAGAGACAGTAACTGTTCACGAGTGTAAGCAATCAATGGCGACATTTTCAAATTCTCAATCAAGTTTTTGACATTATGATATTTCAAACACTATACACAGTCATCAGTCGCCCACCTAAACCAAAACACAGCTTCCTTACAATCCGTCTTGCGAAAAGTCCTTGGTAGCACAAGAACAATGGCAAAATAGTTAAAAAATAGAGAAAGAATTTTTAGCTAGCATCTTTTGAAATATGGTTTATTCATTTCTTTATAAATCAAGGACAAAACAGTATTTTCGTATGGCAAAAATCGCATACTCCCAATTTCAGTATATTTCATTTTTGTTTGTTTTCAGCTATCGATAATTTTTCTTCTGCTTCTTCATCTTCAAATGATTTTCAATCTTGTAAGACTCTGTGAGTCTATTTTATTCAAATCTTACGTAGGCAGTTGGGTATAATACACAATAGGGACTTACTTAAAATTAAACGTACAAGTGCGTCTTTTTTTGTCTTCCCGAATGTACGCCTCTATCTTCCTTGTTTACTGTTTTAGCTCGTTTGTCCCGTCTGTATATTTTGTTCGAACTTTAGGCAATTTTGTTGCTGTTGGGATTGAGCACATTACCCATCAGTCCTGCTATGACATTAGGACACTTAATCACAGGCACTTAAAAAAAAATGTCAGTCATGTATTATGACTAGATTATGATGTACTCATGTATTTGAAGCACAATGATCAAAAAAAAAAAAAAAAAAAAAAAAAAAAAAAGAAAGAAAAAACGCAAAGAAAAAACATGACGCCCTTAAATCACCATCAAGCACTGGATACGAAAACAGAGTTCCTCAATGGTCGACGCCCATGACCGACCAGTTAACTCCCTTTCTGCTTCTCCACTCCTCCCGTTCTTCCTCTGCCCGTCCCTCCCCATCCAGCCCCGTTCCTATAAACTGACCGGCGAGGAATGATTCCACCCTCCCACCTCTAATGACAATGTAACCTCTTTCTTTTTTGTATACAACCTCTTGCCCCCCCCCCCCCCCCCCCCCCCCCCCCCCCCCCCCCCCCCCCCCCCCCCCCCCCCCCCCCCAAAACACACACCCAAATCAAAATAGTATTAGCGCTGTTTGTTCTGTTGTTGTAATTAATGTTATTATTGTTGTGATGATGATATATTTATCATCATTGCTATCACCGTCATCGTCGCCATCATCATCATCGTCGTGGTCGTCGTCATCATTATCAGCCCCAGCCCTCACACACACTAACACAAACAAGCACACACACACACGCATATATCTCTCTCTCTCTCTCTCTCTCTCTCTCTCTCTCTCTCTCTCTCTCTCTCTCTCTCTCTCAAACACACATACACAGACTACACACACGCCGAACACAAACAGAACCGACAAACAGACAGACAGACAGACAAACAGACAGACAGACACACACACACACACACACACACACACACACACACACACACACACACACACACATACACACACGCGCGCGCACGCGCGCGCGCAACGTGTTGTCTCACCCAGGGCAGACAGTATGGACGCTCCCCAAAACAGGTCGCTCAACATTTGGGGGATGAAGAGCAGGGGGAGCCTAGCTTGCGTCCGTACTTCAGCTGGAAGGGGTCAAACATGGTCACGT
>JADBJO010003344.1:142500-162500 GCA_016801955.1 Conus betulinus | reverse complement strand
TTTGCCATGGCGGCTGGGTAGTAAAATTAAATTCAATAATATGAATAAATAAATAAATGAATTGTGTTACATCTAATAACGACTAAGTCAGGTGTATGTTTGCAAGCTTTGCTGTGTATGGCAGTAACTTGAGTGCAAGCATCATTGTATGTATGCGTGTTTTTTTTGTTGTATTTACTCATTACTTCATTCTTTTCACAAAGTTAATGCAGGTATTTGTCGATTGCAGCAGTCACCATGTATCCCACCGTCGTCAGGCTTTAGCTTCATCTTGAAGAACATCCAGACCAATGAAGCAGTCAATTCAACAACCAAACAACCACTAGCCCACCAACCAACCAACCATGAAACTCACTAACGATCCAATCCACCAACTAACCAGCAAATCATCCAATAATCTCATCAACCATCCAGCCTACCAATCGACCAACTCCCCAGCCGACCATGACCATGACCAAGAGCCCCTGCTCTTTTCTATCTCTATATAAATGACTTGCCATTGCATATACAGCGTTGTAAAATATTTGCTGATGATACACTTCATTACAATCACATAGAAGTAATCCAACTGAACTGGTAAGTAATCTGCAGACAAACATCAAGAAGTTGATTACATAGACAGAAATGAATCATATGTCCCTCAATGTTAATAGAACAAAATGCATGTATATCACATGACAAAAGCTGTCGAAATTGAGTACCACATTCGCACCATTATATGTCCAAGGAAAAAAGATTGAAGAGATTACATCTCATAACGTCTTAGGAGTTATCACTGACAACAACGTATCTTGGTCTTACCACATTCCTGATCTTGGAAAACGTATTTCCAAAAAAAAAAAAAAAAAAAAAAAAATCAACTTGCAAAAATGACAAAAGTTTCTGAATCTTCATTCCAGGAAGATTTTTTATTTTCATGCGCTTATCCTTTCTCTTATTGATTATGCATCCACTTTACGGGATAATGCCAGCGAAAACTAATTTGAAACATTTTAGTCGTTTACATAAAGGGGCATTAAGTCAGTACATTTAAAATGTTCCTTGACATTGAATGATTATAAAACGTTAGACATTGTTCCTTTTACAGATAGGCTCCATTTCCACAATGCTTGTGCATGTACATGTAATTAATGGATCAGCTCCGAAGAAAATCACTGAAAAGTTTTTGTCACCAATAGAATAACTGTCTTTTCCCAGACCCCGAATTGATCTTTATAAATCAAGTTTTGTATTGACAGCTCAGCTTTTTGAACTCTTTCTTGACAGGTAAACGTAGGGAAACTAGAGTTCTCTTCTGTTAAACTGTTTTATAGTTCCCAAGTCACTTTTGGATGCGTTCTATATACTTTACGTACTCCTTCATGTTCCTTTTCATTCATAAGGATCAGGGTCTCTTTATAGTGGTTTATCGTTGATTTTACTAAATTTTTCCTTCTATTCTTTTGGATGCCCCATCTTTTAGGACTACGAAACCGTGCTTTTTGCAACCCAATTTCTTCCGTGTGGGTGGTGGGTGTGGGTGTTGGTGTGTGTGTGTTTCCTTTCTTCCATACTCTTCTATTCTTAGCATATGTGAGCCGCCATGGACCGTCCTCTTTCATCACCCCTCCACGTTCTTCATTTTTGTGTGTGTGTGTAACGGGGTATTTTAATTTCATTTATTTATTTTACTTTTTTTTGAGAGTGAAATCAAGTTTCCAGCCACACTGGTATGGTCTGTTTTTTTTTTTTTTTTTTTTTTTTTTTTTTTCAGTTGCACGTGCAGTCCGTGCGGGTTTCCAACTTCCCTGAATGAATGACTGCATGTGTGAACTGTAGGTTTTCGGTTTGGGGGGGGGGGGGGGGGGGGGGGGGGGGGGAGGATTTTGGAGGACCACGATCCTCAGTCTAGACAAGTTTCTTGAAACACATTCCTGGTTTGGCGAACCCCTTCGGTGGGGATCCTGAAGAGTTCCTGTCACTTCGTTGTGACGCACATTTTGGTGGCGGCCTGCCTGCCCTTTGCCTGGGTCGAGACAGGAGACACTGGGTGTCCCACCTTACCCTCTCCATCCCGATCACAAATTGCTGAGCTTCGTCCCACCCTTTTGTCACCTGCCCATTTCCCCACCTTCCTACGTCTTCCACCTTCTCTGCGCCTTCCTGCCCTGGGAGCGCTGGGCTGCTGACGCCATCCCGGCCGAGATCGAGCCCGCTGAGAGCCTCCACGCCGGATCCCCGGACCATGAACCCCGTCAGCGTGGCTTATGCGGCGCTGCAAGGACTCTCGTCCTCCGATCCCACGGTGAGTCCCCTTCGTGTTGTGTCTTGTAATTGTTGCTGGAGAGAGTGCGTCCTGTCTCCCCTTGCCCTTGTATGTGTGCTTGTGTAACGATAATAACTGTAACCCGACTCTCGGGATTTGTGGCCAAGGTTCGCTATCCTTTGAAGGAAGTGACTGATGCAACATGTGGCATATGCTCCTGTGTGCTGGGAGTTAAGAAAACTCAACATATTTACCTCTGATATTGGTTGTGTGTGCGTGTTGTGTAGTAGATCCTTTAAGCTAGGAATGCCCCTCCTCTTATCTTCTTTGGGTTGAGTGGGGTGGTAGCATTTTAGGTTGGGTATAGAGGAGGGGTGGTAATAGAGTGGGGGAAGTCCCAAGGGTTGGTGTTTTGGATTATATTTTCTTTTGGGAGTGCGTTTTAAAAAAAAATTTTTTTTTTTTTTAAACCGTGTAGGTAGCTCAGATTTGTCTATTGGCCCTTTCTCCCGACTTTCATTTTCCTCTTCTCGACTTTTCCTTCTGTCTTTCTTTTCTTCTGTATGGCCCTTTCCCACAGAGTGTGATTGACTTTTGTTGATGCTTGTCCATATGTAATAAAGTACTGTCTTAGTTGTTTACCTTTGCCTCTTGTGTTTGTCCGTGAGTGTGTGGCGATTCGCGGACCCCGCCTGGCCCCTCTCCTGAACGCTGTCATTTTTGACATGTATACTCTGGTGGGATCGCATGGAAAGATTTGTCTTCCTTTCTAAAATCACGTCCCTCGAAACAGGCATTTAAAAACAGTACTAAAAAAGAATCTGATGAAAACTCTATGCAACAATTAAAGATCATGCCCCCCCCCCCCCCCCCCCCCCCCCCCCCCATCTCTCTCTGACTACATTTTAAATTATGTTCCAAGATTTGTTTCTTATTATTTCATATGTTGTAATATGAGTAATGTACTTATGTGTGTGGTTAAAGTTATGTGCTTTCAAATGTTATTTGTAATTTTCCCGTTGCATGCTGTATATGTATATTTTTCTTATTAGGGAAGGATGTAAAAAAGCTTGACAGCTTATTCTTCAACGCTCTATAATTTTGACTTGACTTGACCATCTCACCAACCAATCAACCAACCAGGCAACGATAATCTCATCAACCATCCAACCAACAAATCAACCAACTCACCAGTCAATCAACGCACCAACCAACCGATCAACCAACCAACCAACCAGCCTATGAAAATCTTCTTCAGCAGTCCAACCAACCAGTCAACCAACTCACCAGTCAATTAACTCACCAACCAACCAACCAACTGACCAATCCACCCACCAATCAACGAGCCATGATACCTATTAGTATGGAACAAGCGTAGACCAAAGGAGCCTGTGTCCACAACCAGTCCGTCGAAGGCAATGGACTCCGCTGTGCCATTGATGAAACCGCCTCCACATTAGTGGCTGTGTAAAAAAAAGTTTAAAAAAATCAAACGGGCACTAGGGAGAGCGCAGTCCTCCACAGAGGGTGTCCACTAGTCTTAAACAATCATGCCTGCCCTTTCCATACCCATACTGAACGGATTCGTCCCTGGACCACTCTGCACATTTCCTTTCGGTTTTGTTCGAGTATGTAACTTTTTTTTTTCTCATAAACTTGGTGATAGACAAAGAAACAAACAAACCAATATGGATGAAAAAAAATTACAACCTCTTAGCACACACACACGCACGCACGCACACACTCACACACACATACACACGCACTCTTTCTCACACACACACACACACACACACACACACACACACACACACACACACGGAGAGAAAAAAGCCTACAATAACAATTTATGCTCTGTTAATTTCTCTGCCCATTTTTTCCTCTATTTTTTGACAGTATGTTAAGAATATGTACGGTAGTCATGCATGGAAAATCTCCACTCTTATATTGCCCGATCAAAACGTTTGAACAAACCACCACCACACACACATACACACACACGGGCACGCGCGCTCATGTGTGCGCACGCGCTCGCACGTGATCACGCGCATACACGCTCGCGCGCGCATACACACACTCACGCACACTCATGTGCAAGCGCATGCGAACACACACACGTACCTTTTCAGCTAACCAATTTCTCCTCTACTTTTGATAGTATGTTGAGAATACCGATGTATGTCATGCATTAAAATCATGCCAGTGTGAAAATTTCCACGCACTGTCTTCTTTCTGCTAATATGTAAACTCTCGTATTTCCTGATTAAACTGTTTGGGGAAAAAAAAACAGCAACAAAAACCACACACACACACACACACACACACACACACACACACACACACACACACACAATTTCACGAAATGTGTGCAGAAAAACGTCTATCTCTCTCTTTCTCTGTTTTTTGTTTTGGTTTGTGAAATAGGAGAGAAGCGCACAGGTCTGTCGTTTGAAGTGGTCGCGGTGTTACAGCACTTCTTTCGTCTGAAAACTTGTTTATGTGCGCTTCTGTTGTTGCAAATTTGTTCAGTGTGTAATTCTGTCATCTGTATACTTGTGCTTATGTGCGCTTCTGTTGTCTGTAAACTTGTTTAGTGTGTACTTCTGTGTCGTCTGCATGCTTGTTTACTTCGGACTTTAGTCGATTGTCAAATTGTTTACTACCACATGTTATCTGTAAACTTGTGTTAGCGTGTACTTCGGTTGTCTATATGCAAGTTCAGTTTGCATTTCAGTCGTCTGTATGCTTTTTAAAGTGCACTTCATACTTCTGTTGTCTGTGTGCTTGTTTTGTTTGCACTTTTGTTTGTCTGTATGCTTGTTAAGTTGGTACTTCTGTTGTCTGTGTGCTTGTTTAGTTTGTACTTCTGTTGTCTGTGTGCTTGGTTAGTTTGTACTTCTGTTGTCTGTGTGCTTGGTTAGTTGGTACCTCTGTTGTCTGTGTGCTTGTTTAGTTTGTACTTTTGTTATCTGTATGCTTGTCTAGTTTGTACTTCTGTTGTCTGTATGCTTGTTTAGTTGGTACTTCTGTTGTCTGTATGCTTGTTTAGTGGTACTTCTCTCTTGTCTGTGTGCTTGTTTAGTTTGTACTTCTCTTGTCTGTATGCTTGTTTAGTGTTTGTATTTCTGTTGTCTCTATGCTTGTTTAGTTTGTATTTCGGGTGTCTGTGTACTTGTTTAATTTGTATTTCTGTTGTCTGTGTGCTTGTTTAGTTTGTATTTCTGTTGTCTGTATGCTTTAGTTTGTACTTCTGTTGTCTGTATGCTTGTTTAGTTGGTACTTCTGTTGTCTGTATGCTTGTTGAGTTTGTACTTCTGTAGTGTGTATGCTTCTTGAGTTTGTACTTTTGTTGTCTGTCTGCTTCTTGAGTATTTACTTCTGTAGTCTGTATACTTGTTGAAAGAGCATGTCTGTCTTGTGTAATCTTGCCTATTGTGCATTTCTATCGTCTGTAATTTAATTAATTGCGTATTTCTGTCGCCTGTAAGATTTTCATTGTGCAAGTGTTTCGTCTCTGATGTTAAATTTAGAAAGAGAGAGGGTTAGTTACCGCCAAGGACATTGACAAACAAAGCACACGACAAATGTTGTTATTGTACACTTCTGACCGTTGTGGGATTGCTTAGAATGCAGTTCGTCGTTGGTAGGGTTGTTTATTTGCACTTCTGTCGTTCGTAAAGTTATTTGATATTGTGCATTTGTGTCGCTGGTAAGGCTGTTCAGTAAAGTGTGTGTCTATGGGCTGGTTTATTGTCGCCTGTAGAGCTGTTTATTAGGCACGTTGACGTCTGCGAGATTATTTATTGTGCACTCCTGTCGTCAGCAGTGTTGTTTATTTTGCACTTAGAAGTCTGCGAGTTTGTTAATTGTGTTCGTTTGTTGTTTCTAAGGTTGTTCATTGCATGCTTCTGTTGTCAGTAGTGTTGCTTTTTGTGCTTTTTTTCGTCGTCTGTGTGTGTTGGCTGTTGTGTGCTTTTCTGGTCTGCAGTGTTGGTTATTGTGTGCTTTTTTCGTCTGCAGCGTTGGTTATTGTGTGCTTTTCTCGTCTGCAGTGTTGGTTATTATGTGCTTCTCTCATCTGCAGTGTTGGTTATCGTGTGTTTCTCTCGTCTGCAGTGTTGGTTATTTTGTGCTTTTCTTGTTTGTAGTGTTGGTTATTGTGTGCTTCTATCGTCTCTGCGGTGTTGGTAATTGTCTGCTTTTCTCGTTTGTAGTGCTGTTTAGAATACATGTTTGTCGTCTGCAGTGTGTGTGTGTGTGTGTGTGTGTGTGTGTGTGTGTGTGTGTGTGTGTGTGTGTGTGTGCATGTGCGTGCATGCGTGCGTGCGTGCGTGCGGACGCGCGCGCGCGCGTGTGTATGTGTGTGCTTTAGATTACACTTTTATTATCAATTCAAGCTTCTGTACATGTAATTTCAATATTTCACAAATGAATGAAATGAACGGAGAATGAAAACATAACTTAACTCTGGACAGAATAAAGAAAAATCATTAAAAAGCAATAAAACAAATCAAAAAAACACATACAAAAGAAGAATACGAATCACTGCCAGCCATTTCTATAATTAAAAATAAATTTCATTACATATTAATGGTATCGTAGAGTGCAAAGAATTTATTCTTAATGAATACGCAGACGTTTACATACTTTTAACTGGCTTGGATTTTTTTTTCTTTTAATGAAGCATACATTTTCGTGTTTACGTTCTTTCACACTTTCAATTAATTCTTTATACTTATGCCAGTTAGTGTTAAAACTTTACCATGCTAACGTTAACATAAGCGATGTACTTTTTTATTTCAAAGCTGTCTTTCAATAATTTAATGAACACATTTATATGAGGAAATTCATTTTTTTTTAAATTTACATTTGTAAATATAGAATTTAGCAAACACCAGGATAATGTTTAACACCCTGTCAGATTTAAAATCTGTGTCGTGTCCAAACAGTATTATTTTTTCATTTATAAAGAGAGGTTATATGTTGACATCCATGTTTAATTACTTGTTTAAATTGTTCCCAAAAGCATTCACGTGCGCACATCTCCAGAACATGCGATCTATTCTATCTTTTTTCTTGCAGGCAAAATGTACATTTGTTTTCAGATTTAACACCTATGCACATCAACACTACATTTGTTGGTAGGATTCTCTTTATACATTTCATCTGAAACCATTTCACTGAATCTCTTGGATTAGCTTAAATGTTTTTTTGCCAGTTGATTTCTGAATTCAGTTTATAATTCCATTTATGGCAGCATTTTGGTCTTGAACCGTAGTCTACAAGGATATTACGATTTAACTGTGCTCCCTTTTTCACCGAATTCAAGATTTGTACAGTTTTGGAATCTTTAGATTTTTCATTACTTTCCACACGAATGTTCAGTGTAGTAACAAAGATGTTTATTCTTTTTATAAGTGCTGCATAATTTAGAAATTTAGTCCGTATGTTGTAATTGTTGATAAATTCAGCATAGGTCAAGTAACTGCCATCTTCTTTGCACAATTCTCCAATATTACATACAACTTCATTAATCCAGTCGTTGTTATTTAATGAAAGTCTATTTATATTTATTCTGTCATTGAAAATATTGGCTCTGCTAGAGTTTCAGACGAGATAGTGGGGTTTAATTTCTTGAAAAATATGTTATAAGCTTGAAGCGTGTCTTTCTGAAACAGTTTTTTCTTGTCCCGAGTAAACGGGCAGTTCGGTCCGAGTTTATCTAGTTTTTGTATGTTCAGGTTTTAAAAAGTTACATCCTTTTCCATTTATGATTTGTTGTCCTTAGTTTCCCTATCCATCCTAATTTCAAGGCCTGCATGAAACAGTTTAAATCTGGAAATCCAGTGCCTTCCTTACCTTTTTTTTGTGCAGTCTTACTACTAATTCTGTCTTGTTTATTATTCGATACAAACTTTAGACATGGAAGACGCGACGGGGGGGGGGGGGGGGGGGGGGGGGGGGGGGGGTCGGAAGAAGTGTCCATAAGTACACGATTTTAGATAGTATTTAAGATTTCAAAATTACATTTTTTCCTAGTGGCGTTAGAATTCTTTTGACCCGAACTCTGTACAAATGTTTTTTTTCGTAGAACTTTTCGGTAAAATTCATATCTGTGCAGTCTGTGACCTCTGCTGTGAGCCATACTCCTAATCTCTTGAATTTCGGAGGATTTCATTCAGTTCTGATATATAGCCATACTTCTTTGTTGACTTTCTTTCCCATCCTAGCAGATGTCTTCTCGCAATTAAATACGGAGATAGGATCACTCTGTCTAAAAAAACCCCTATTGATTTTAAACCAACCTGACGTTTGTTCATTTATCATTACAGCTGCATTAGTGTTTCTATACAATGTTTCTATCCATTTACAAATATATTATCTCCAAATCCAAAGGCCTTTAGTACTTTGAACATAAAATTCCTGTCAATAGTATCAAATAGCTTTTTCAAAGTCAACACATAACAGCAACTCTGGGAAATTCTCTTTATCTAAATGGTAAATTAAATTGGATATAACTCTTCCATGTATAAATCCTGTTTGATCTTCACTGATTAAACTTGGCAGAATTGATTTTATTCAGACTGTTTTGCATGCTGACTCAATTTGTATACAACATTCAGTAACGTGATGGGTCGCCAGTTTTTTGTTTTATGTATTCCTTAGGTTTGTCTAGGTTGGGAATACATATTATAATTCCTTCTTTCTGAGTCGCAGATAGTTCTTTTCTATCTAATTCTTCATTAAGTGACCTGGCTACGAACACCCCAATTTGTTTCCAGAAGAACTGAAAAAATTCACTGGTGAAACCGTCGCGCTTCTTGGACTTTTATTTATTTTTCATGTTTTTAAGTGCTGTGGCTGCTTCTTCTAATGTCATTTTCCCTTGCGTAGTAACAGGTACTTCGTTGTCAAGTTTGGGAAGCTCTTCCACAAGCTCGTCGATGTTGCATTCTTCCACTTGACCTCTTTCATATAACTGACAGTAGAAGCTGTTCACTTCACATACAATATTTTCGTTTTTTGTTAAAACATTTCCATGCCTGTCTATGAATTTAATCATTTGCTTACTGATACAACTTTGCTTCTCTAAACCACAAAAATAAATTGTAATTTTGTCACTTTGAGAAATTCACCTAGCTCTAGATCTTATCAAAACGCCTTCCATTCTATCTAATAGCTTGCAATTTTTCATTCATCGATTTAAGTTCTTTTATATCATCTGAAGATTTTCCCTTTTTTCTCTCTAATATATGGATCTCTTTTATAAGTGTTTTCTTCTTCTTGTTCTCTTTCTTTCTTTTTTCGACTGGAACATGCTAAGGTTTTTGCTCGACTTTTCATCAGTAAAATGGCAAGAAACAGTTGTTGCGATATTGCAAATTCTAGTTGCCTTAGATATGTTTGGTCACATTCTAGATTATCGTCATAAGCCACTGCATACTCTTTAATTATTTCTTTGATGACATCACTGATTTCAATCACATATTTAGAGCCTTTAACTAATGAACAATTACATTTCCAAAAATTACTTCCTTTGTCTTCAGTAGTGTTCTTAAACTTCAATAACACCATCGAGTGATCTGTTCTGTAGCCTGGAATTATTTCCAGTCTGCTATGTCCGACATCATATGTTCGCTTATCAGAAAGAAATCTAATATGCTCTGTTGCCTGGGTTGGGCCTTCTCCAAGTAAACTGTCTTCTGTCTGGATAAAATTCTCGCCATATATCTACAAGATCTAAGTTAGCCACCATATCACTAACAGTTTCACTTGCTTTTGGATTCTTAGCGTGTTTGTAATTGTCATGATCAATATTCAGATTCAACACTAAATTCCAGTCACCTGCTATTATCAGATGTGGTTTCCTTAATTCCTGATTATTTTCTTCAATTTCTTGATATAATTCTGGGTTGTCTCTATCGGGACAGTAAGCATTTATAATTAAAAAGTCCTTGTCCATAAAGGTTATAGAAAACAAACATGTAATTTCCATCGAGATATTTGTACACTGTATTCATGTTAAAATCGAAAGTACTGTTAAACAGGACCGCAACACCCCTTGAACTGGTATTGTATTAAGAAAATAGCACTGGTATCACCATTCTGCTCTATAATATTCATCCATATCGGGGTTTAAATCTGTGTCCTGGAGTAAAAAGATACTGTGTTGTTTTTGTCTTAAACACTGAGCATAAAAGTGTTGAAAAAGGAGGGAGGGAGGGAGACGGAACCAGGAGGGAAACGGAATAGAGGGCAGGGATGTTGAAACACCTTTGGGCCATTTTTGTATTGGGTACTGCGAGAGAAAACAGTTCACCTCAGTTGGGGCCGACTATTTCCTTGAATTTCCCTCTGCCTGCATACTATCCGCCTCCGCTCCCGTATCCCCCCCACCCGCCTCAACCGGCCGAAGGCGAAAGCAGTTCGTACGTGTACAGGTGCGCGCGCAATGTAAACTCACAAGAACAAAAAAGACAATCAATCTAGGCAGTGTTTAACAGTTTGTGAGTGTGTCAATAATAGTAATGTATGATAAAACACACACACTGTCGTGCACTTTTGTCGCCTGTATAGGTTATTCATCGCGTTCATTATGTCTGGTAATTCGTTGCGCACATCTGTCGTCTGCAGCGTTGTCAAGTGTGTTCGTTTGTGGTTTGTTTCGCTGATATTTAGCACTTCTGTTATCTGTTGTTTATTGCGTATTTATGTGGCACGTGTGGTTTTTTTGTGTGTGCATGATTGTCATCTGCGAGCTTCTTTATTTTGTTCCTGTCGCCGGTGAGGTTGATTATTGTGCATTTCTGTCATTCGTTAATGCTGTTTCTTGTATAATTAGGCATCTCTATGATCGTGGAACATTAGCCTTTTTCCGAAGAGAACGGGAAGAGGCAGGGTTGGCAGCTGGTGTGGCTTCGTGAGAGACTGTAGGGGCGAGGAGGGTGGGGAAGGGTTTAGGAAGGTAGAAAAATTTGGTAGGCGTGTAGAGTTCCGGCGAGTTAAGGACAATCTGCTTAACCAGTCCCGATAAACTAGGTGGAAAGATTGCATTGCCGGCATGATCCAAGAAGACACGCAAGAGTCATAGTATGGTCAAAGAAAGAAAGAAAGAAGGAAGGAAAAAATAAGCCTTTGAAAAGGTCCTCCGCCCTCTCCAAACACACAGACACGCTCACATATACAATAACAGCAACGGTAACTAAAAAGGCACTTGGGAAACCACAGACCTCCACCACGGTAGAAAGCGGTCGGATTCCTCCCTTTCATCCTGATCCAAATTTGACGGTTTCGTCTTTGGACCAAATTTTATCTTTCCAGCACATTCAATTTAATCGGTGTCGTAGATCTTATATAGTCTCGCTGACGATCAGATAAACAAATTCACAAGCAAACACGCAAAGAGACAGAGGTCAAACTTAACCTCGTCTCGACAGCGTCCACAGGAGCAGCAGCAAACAAGAATACAACAGCCACAACTGCAACAGCAACAACAGCAATGACGACAACAAACCACCATTTTAAAATGCAATTTTTACTCGTTGATGATCCGGATGCCTGATTATGTCACTGTCATGAGTATCAGTCGAGGTGATGTATGAAAATGATGAGAGGACAGTGCACCTTTTCGTACTTTCGCTATGTTAAAAACGGTCCGTTTCATAATCATGGCAAACAAAGGCAGGGGTCAGCCAGTCGCTCCCTGTATTGTTACAGCACATAACATGAAGCTTTGTGATTTGGTCCAGACGAGTTCTTGTTATTTAGCTAGAATAAAAACTACTGCTGGCCTAAAAGAATAACACCAACCGGACTCAGAAAAATGCAGACCTCCACCAAATGGATCCTGTATCCGCCCTTGGATCCGGATCGGTCACACCGATCTACACCAGAATTTGATGGGTTTACTTCTGGCTCACATTCAGTCTGTCTCTGAGTTTCGTTGAAACCGGACTTGTAGTTTGTGAATCATCTTGAAAAACGGATTCTGGTTCTGCACGTGGATTTAGATTCAAACCTCGGGTCTGCATAGAATTATCGTGGGTTTGTAGCTTGTCCATATTTAGTATTTTTACCCAGTCACAAAAAAAAATCTGTTCGGTGGTTTTTTGGATCAGCTGCAGCACACACACACACACACACACGCGCGCGCGCGCGCGCGCGCGCGCACGCACGCACACACACACACACACACACGTGCGCGCGCGCGCACACACACACACACATGCACTCACGCACGCAGGCACACACACACACACACACACATACACGCACGCATGTACACACACATACACACACACTTATATAGACACACAAACGCGCGTGCGCGTACGCGCACACACACACGCGCACGCGCGCGCGCGCGCGCACACACACACACACACACGCACGAACGCACGTACACACAGTCTGAGGACCAAATGCCGTGTTTTGACGAAGTTTGGTGGATAGATGTTTTGGGTTCTGCCTAATCGTACTAACAGAGAAACAAAGACACAAATCAACAGAGGCGGATAAAAACAACAAAATCTCGTTTGTGGAGGTTAGAAAGCGTTTAATCTGTAGAGCTAAAATGTTAGAATTTTAGCAAATACTTCGTCAGTCAGTAGTATTTCACCGTCAGCAAGTACCTCGTCATTAAGACTCCAAATCTGTGATGCAGTTTCCTCTGCATACACAGGAACACAACATACGCACGCGCTGGTTCTCTTGATTCGTGAATACTCTGACACTCTTCATTCAGGCTGTTCTCTGATTGTAGGCCAGCGCTTCGTTGCTACTCCATTTTATTCGATAAGAACTTTGGGCGGGCGTGACAAGTAATGTAGGCCTAACTGAAATATCGTAAGATGGTGAATCAGCATCCAAGTCGAGTAAATAAGAATCTGTCTCGAGTAAATAAGAATCTATCTTCCTTATATACTTTTTTCCAATTCCAAGAACGCGCCCGTGATTATCGCCCACTTCTGAGACCCCAGCAAAAGCCTTCAGAAATGTCATTTTTTTTTCTTTATTGTTTTTGTGTTCCACGGTGTTTCCTGCTTATCCTCACTCGCGTGTGACGTTCCTTTACCCCTTCTGTTATACAGACCCATATATGTGTGTGTTCACTCGTGGTAAGCGTATGGTGTTACGCATTCGGTTCCGTGTCATATGACCTGCGAGTCAAATACTGGATATTGTAGTAAAATGTATGTCACAGTTGGGTTTTTGTTTTATCTGACTGACGGCTGTGTTTTAAAGCCTACTGTCGTGATATTTACTTTGCAAGCTGACAACGAAAGCGTTTCGGAAGTTATGGACAGCTTAGTAGTTGTCAGATTACTGGGTTTGATTTGAGTTAGAAAGAGAGAGAGAGAGAGAGAGAGAGAGAGAGAGAGAGAGAGTGTGATGTGTGTGTGTGTGTGTGTGTGTGTGAGTGTGAGTGAGAGAGAGAGAGAGAGAGAGAGAGAGAGAGAGAGAGAGAGAGAGAGAGAGAGAGAGAGAGAGCATTTACGTGTTAGGATTGTTGTGCGTTTTCATTCAGCACATCTTGTTCAGTTCATTTGGGGTTTGTTTAAAACCTCTGTGTTCGTTACTAGCGTGTTACCTGACTTGAGCGTCCGTGAGAGGAAAGTCTATCCGAGTGCACGTGACATGCACACGATGGTCACTCACCAGTGAGAGTGAAGAAGGACAGGAAGACGCCCATGGTCCGATTGGCCAGGATGATGTCATCTCTGTCCGCGGTCTTGGCCGTCTTGCGGCCGACGATGAGACCGGTGACGAGGATGAGGATGTAAAGGATGATCACCGACACCAAACCCGCTATGTTGACCGCCATGCTGGCCCGCAACTAGACAGAAAAAAGAGCAGTCAGCGTCTCTGTCTTCTCCACACACACACACACACACACACTGTCACAGCCCCTTCTAAAGGAGAAGGTGGTCTAGGGTTTCTTTTTTCTGTGACTCTTATTATTATTTTTTTTAGTTTGGATTCCTTTTACTCTTGTCATGCCACTTCTCAATCCCTCACACCTCTTGACCAAAGATAGGCAGATATGCTTCAATCATTTATTACGACTATCACATTTACATATAACAATACTACACAGAGCGGACCAAACAAGTACAAATAAGCATAGATCTTATCTTTTATGGATGTCCTCTTCTTCCGTTCCCTTTCTTTCGTCGTGTGTGTGTGTGTGTGTGTGTGTGTGTGTGTGTGTGTGTGTGTGTGTGTGTGTGTGTGTGTGTTCTGTCCCAACCTATGCTCCACCTCAGAGGCAGTGCACACACGCCGCTCATTCCGACACCCTGTTCACAGCCACAGCCCGGCCGGCCCCGCCAGGGCCCTGTCACCGGCAATTCACAGGGAGCAGTCAATGTCAAGTCGTCAAGAGGCAACCCACTGGAGGAGACACTGCACTGCTGCTGAGTCACTTCGGTGGTGTTCAGTGGCGCCTGTTTCTGATCTAACATACGCAGGACACCACCTACTAAGGCCCCCTACTGACGACAATATTTGCTTTGTCGCGGAGCCGGCGTGAGTGAGCTCTCCCTCCGAGGGCGCCACCACGTCCACTCAACGACAGCCCCCATGGACTCGCCGATACCAGTGACCCCGACGGAACCAGACCAAGACCACAGACGTGGAGAGGACATCGAAACTGAGGTCACCATGGGAGCAGGGCATGAAGGGCCATAGAATATGAACCTTTTTTTTTGTTTGTTGCTGATCGATGAGAATGAGGATGATAAAGATGAATGCTACGGGTTTCCATTTCAGTCTGAGACTGCATGACAGGGCTGTATTCTACGCTCCCTTTCATAATATATCCGGCCGTCAACCAGGCCCGAGAGATACAGGCACCTGCAGTGTTGGTCAGGAAATTTAAGCAACACTCTCAGAAACGCATCCATTAAGTGGATGAAACTCGACTGTGTGGTCCCAGCTTCCCAACTGAGTCCGCAGCAAGCTCAACTCTGGGTAGGAGCCGGTCGGGGCAGAAAAACCCACATGACTCTGATGGGATTCGAACCCACGACCCTCCCAGCAGGGAGTCCGCGACGCTAACCACTTGGCCATGGCGGCTGGTCTTTCGTCGTATGTTGATGCTTTAGTTGAACTGCACCGGCGAGGCTGATTAATGAAGAGTCAACAAATAAAAGATGCAAATATTTCTGCTTCAAGAAATTCCATGTAGAATAGTGAACACAGTCCTGGGTTGTTGATCTTCAACTGTCTACACAGCACTTCGCAGAACGCCTCGATGAACATCCTTTTTTTTTCCTTCGTTGTACGTCGATGCCTCAATTGTGTTGCATTGACGATGACGGTTAATAAAAAGTCAACAAATAAAGATATAAATATTTCTGTCCATGGATGGAACAGTAACATAGATCAGTCTTGACACTGGTTATTGATCACCGACTGTTTACACAGCACTTCACAGAACACCTTGATGAATATTCTTTTCTTTTGCACCGTAATGAAGATGCTGAATCCGGGACTTGATGCAGATAGATAATGGAGAAGGTAAATAAAATAGTAACGCCCTGCGGCGTCCGATTGTGGCTGCCCAGCTGGTCCGTCTTCAACAGAAATGAATCCGTTAGATCTGACGCTTGTGTACTCCTACTCTCTTAGCGACGGATCCATAACTACAAGACTAATCTAGCACTTGGTCCATATTCTTAGATATATCTTCAGCATTATAAACTTAATATGAAGAAATGATTATTTCATTCATTTGAAACGTCGATCATGAAACTTTAAACAGCTAATTACATTTTGTGGTAGAGGACTATTTCTTTGGATACGGAATATGGTCGGGCTGCTGGCTACTTGACATAATGACGTCAAACTTACATTTAAAGAAAAGTAATCACAGTGACGAAAAGTTTGTGACACACACACACACACACACACACACACACACAGAGTTTTTTTTTTCACACAAAAACACCACACACAACAAAACCTAGCATACTAGATTAACCGAAAAAAAAAAAATGTAAAGTCGCCGACGAAATTGAGGAAAGAATCATCGAACACTTCACGAAAAGAAAACATTTTTTATATCAGTGAAAAAACAAACAAACAAAACTACTAGCATTTTGAATTATCCGAAAAAACAAAAAGGGTAAAGTTGCCGATAAAAATGAAAAATAGAATCATGATGCAATCATCGAAAACTTCACAGAAAAACAAACAAACAAACAAACAAACAAACAAAAAAAAACCACCCAAAAACAAACGCAAAGAAAAAACGTACAGAACATTGGACTCCCACTCGAATCTAGGCCTCGTCGTTCGCCACCACACAGCTGCTTTGTCACGCTATGTCCAGTATGAACATTCTCAACGGAAGGTTGTAAAAAAAAAAAAAAAAAAAAAAAAAAAAAAAAAAAAACAGAAATGAAATAAATGTATCCAAAGCCTCACACTCACGAAACACAAGCCTTACATACAAGGCCAAACACGCTTGCGCGAAGCACTTTCGTGGTAGCACACTTTCCTGTGCCAATGTCAGATCGCAATTTTTTTTCTTTTTTTTTTTTTCGGAGAGCGACGTTGAATCGAGAGAGGACGCGAATTGTTCGCTCTCTGCACGCGCCGATTTTCGGTCGAAGTTAGCGCTGTACCGTACGCGGCTTTCCCCTTCAACTTCTGTTTCAATGCATCGCGATGGCAACGCTCTCGACTATTAATCCCGTTTTCCCTGAAAATGAAGGGATATACCAGATCATGAAGAAAACCGACCATCGGTGCTGGAGATGTGTTTATCATCCGAGAGATCTGCTGGCCCAGGCACCATACTTGGGCGCAGGCTATTCGTGGTCTATGGCGACACTACCCTGCTACCAAGGAGGCACAGTCGGAAATCCTTGTAAAGGGCATCTTTCTTCTTCTTCTTCTTCTTTTTTCTTCTTCTTCTTCCGAATACTGGATAGGGTTCGATGAACATTAGTATCCAATGAATGAGTGATGGTTTAGAGCTGTTTCCCTATTTACGGTTTTAGTGGTGACCCATTGGCTCTAAGAGTTTAAAAACTATGTTAAAACTATGTACAGTGCTGCCTTGGTGGATTATGGCAGAAGACCTAGGCTTGTAGAACAGCCTAGGCCTTGCTTGAATCTCTCCAGTGAAGGAGAGTCAGTCAGGCTGGCAGGAAGGTTGTTCCCATTCCCTAATTGTCCATGGGAAAAAAAAACTGGCATGAAGGACGGGGTGTCTAGTGTGTTCCTGGTAAAGTCTCTTCACACCCTTGGTTCTACAATCTGAACTTCTGAAGAATTTAGAAGGCTCTATATCTACAAGGGTGTTCACAATGCAATAGAGCATGAGCAGGCGGTTGTTAGCTCTGCGTTGTTCTGGTGGTTCCCATTTCAAAGCGTCCAACATGCTTGTCACACATCCTGGGGTCTGGTTGTAAACAAAGCGAGCTGCTCTACGTTGCACTTGCTCCAGCGCTGCTACGTCTCCTTGGCCGATCGGGTCCCAGACTGTGGATGCATACTCTACTACCAGTCTGACCATGGTTTTGTAGGTGGCTGCTTTGACTGTGGGCATGCACTCTCTAAAGTTTCTCCTTAGGAAATCAACAGTTCTTTTTCCTTTGCTGACTGTAGTCTTGATGTGGTCTGACCAGGATAAATCATCACTGAAGTTTGATGCCTAAGTACCTAAGGAATCGCATGTTACGAAGTCTGATATAAGAACGTGGGAAAAAGAGTGGGGTGGTAAAATATTCTTCACTGAAGGCACAAAGAGAAGTAGAGGCGAGCTTATCTAGGTTTCAAAACATTTTTTTTGACAAGTGGACTTGATACTTTTACAGCAAAGAAAGAATTTTGATTGTGTCTCTGTACTTAACGATAAATACAGTTTAATGATTGCCAACACTTACGTTTCAAACATCATTAACATTTTCAATATCTGAATGAAATATTGAATGATTTGAATGGAGACCTCATATTTTTAGGCGATTTCAATTGTTCACTCAACACTCACTTCGATATAATATCTGGTAAACGCCATGACAAGTCAGAAACTGAAGCCTTAAACAAAACAATAAATACGTTGGGTTTAAACTGATGTTTGGAGATTGCATCATCCAACTGAAAAATCGTTTACTTGGAGTAGACTAAATCCATTTATTGTACGTCGACTAGATTACGGGTGCTTCTGAAAGCATTCTACATCTTTGTTCGTCATCTGACCACGTAACTGTCCCCAGGCTCGGATCATAAAGGTGTAGTATTAGAGTTAAACGACGATAGTTGTTTTGTTCGTGGTCCAGAATATTGGCGTTTTAACAATAATGACTTAGAGAACAAATCATTTGTTGAAGCATTGAACATACTCTTAGATGACTTTGTCAAGGAAAATGAAGGGGTAAGCTGTGTTGAAAAATGGGAGCTATGTAAAGTAGAAATTAGAAACTTTTGTACCGAATTTGGTAAATCGTTAGCGTGTCAAAAACGAAACGAAACGTTAACACTGCAAATGCAGTTAAAGGACTTGGAGGAAAAACTAATGACTGATCTTCAAAACAAACAATTACATTCTAATTGTCTGATAGTAAAACAGAAAATAGAACTTCTACATATGGAGAAAACTAGGAGTGCTCAGATCAGAGCTAGAATCAAACAGATTGAAGAAGGGGAGAAAAACAGTAAATATTTTTGCAATTTAGAGAAAGCACGTAGTAGGGAAAAATATATATATATATATATATATATAATTACTAGACAGTGTAAGGAGTCAGAAGAAGCTGTAACTGATCAAAAAGACATATTGCAGGAACAAGTGGCATTTTACAAATGTTTGTCAATCAAAAGACAAATACTGCGGATGTTATAGATGCTTCCAACTCGTTTCTGAGAGACGAAAATTTGAAAAATGTACACAAAAATAATGCTGATTTATGTGAAGGTATTATCACTTTTGCAGAAACCAATGCCGTGCTAAGGAATATGAAAAATGGATCAGCCCCAGGCAGTGATGGATTAACAACAGAATTCTTGAAATTTTTTGGAACAATATAGGCTGCATGATTACTAGTTCATTCAATGAGTCATTTCAAAAAGGAGAACTCTCATTCACACAAAGGCAAGACATCATAACTCTCATTCACAAACGTAAGGAATTAGACAGAGACAAAGTTAAAAATTGGAGACCTATTACTTTAACAAACTCAGACTATAAAGTTTTGGCTAAAGTCATGGCAGAAAGATTAGGAAAAGTTATTTGTGGATTAATTGATGAAGACCAAGTTGGATACATTAAAGGTAGAAATATTACAAGTGTTATAAGGACTATAGATGATGTAATAATTATCTAAATGAAACAGGAAAAACATGTTACTTACTAGCATTAGACTACTACAAAGCTTTTGATTCCATTTCTAAAACGTATCTTTTACACTCGTTTGACATGTTTGGTTTTGGTGTGATTTTCAAAGATGGATACGTGTGTTGACTAACAATACCCAAAGTTGCATTAATTATGGTGGATGGTTGTCTGAACCGTTTGATGTAAACTGTGGTATCAGACAAGGCTGTCCTTTCTCTCCTTTGGCATTCGTCTTGGCCTTAGAACTATTAGCAATATAAAAACCAGGAATAGTGAAATATCTGGCATCGAAACGCCAGCCATAAAATGATCAAAAAATAAATGTATCAAAATAAAACAAAATGGCCGATGATACCACATTATTTCTTAAAAATGGAGAAGACCTGATTAGGTCCTACAGTATCTTGAAAA